>JAGFNQ010004036.1:482521-512521 GCA_024364735.1 Boesenbergia rotunda
CCCTAATCGGTTCTGGAGAAACGGGGAAGAGGAAAGAGGTTTCTTGGACGGGAAGGGAACGAAAGAGAGAGAGAGAGAGAGAGAGAGAGAGAGACAGAGGGATAGAGAGAGAGATGGCAGGAGGCAGACGTTCGTGATTGAGGAAGAGAAAAGAGGAAGAAAGAGATGATAAGAAGAGAGAGAGAGAGAGGGAGATTGCGGTAAACGTTTTAAATTGGTCCAGAAATTTTATCATATTCTACTTTAGCTTCAAAATTCGAAAACCAGAAGCAGAAATTTCAACTGGCACTCAAAATATCAAAACTTTCACAGAGCCCCTCGGAGTCTATATAATCTTGAATTATCTCCTAGACCATTCAAATTCATATCATTTCATGTAAGGTCAAAATAATGATTATATTGTGCAAAAAATCAAAAATAAAAAAAATATATATATAATATTTATTAATTAAAAAACATGTAATTAAAATAGTTACATAAGTCTTTTCATATGAAAATGCACATTGCGAGAGGTTTTATGGAGGATAATTAATTAATGAGAGACCGAAATAGTTGTTTATAATTTATTTAATGAACATTTATAGCTAATTTGATTTTGAAGGTTGCAAGTTATGATAGATTTAAGAATCATAGTTGTCTTTGTATTATTAGATTTGATTTTCAAGGATGAAAATTATGATGATTTAAGAATCATAATTGTCTTTGTATTGTTAAATTTAGGAGTAAATGATATTTATCTATTAAACTATATTTTTTATTTTTAAAATTCTCCTTTAACTATATTATCTTTTTTTATCAAAAGAATATTTTTTAAAAAAATATTGAACTAATATCTAGTTATTTATTTATTTGGCAGTATCTCATTTATGTCGATTAATTTTGGAGTAACCGATTCGACCCTAAAAAATTTTCCCACCAGCCACCGGATAAATCCATTAGCCAAGCATTCTTAGGTGAACTACTGGTTAAGGAATATTCATTTGTTAATTCATCAAAATTAGGACGTGATTCTTAGATACTTGGAAAATTGAGAAGTCATCCTATCATTACATCATTATTTCATGGTTAAACGAATTACGTAAAGATCCATCAAAGTAAATAGCCTTAACCTTATGTGTTACTAGGAAAGCCCGAAGGCTATTCTTGTTCCTGTCAAAGGAGATGACGATCATCTCTCCATCTCCCTTTGTGACAAAAAATGAAATTGACACTTGGTAACCCCTTTAAGACAACCCTAAACTTCCTAGAAGGGGATAAATCACAAGGACTTCGCCCAATAAGAATAGCATATGTAAAGAGGGGTGGGGCATCCCTCCTTTCTCTTTAAATCTTAAATCAGTGGCCTTTAACTATGTGTAATAATAAAATATTGAAACAAAATGTGATAACCCACATCCCGGGGGCCCAATTTCATTGGCCCCTTCTTAGATACAGATAGGTAAGTCATAGGAGGCATTTTGCCTTAATACAGTGGCCCTTTGCATGAACAGATTAACCTTTAACTGTATATGATAATAAGATATTGTAGCAAAAGGTAATAATGCTCACCCTATACGACCAATATCACCACCCCTCGGCTAGATATATATAAGTAGGTAAATCACAATGGAGACCCTTTAAATGAGAAAGGTCAGATATCCAGTGAGATATTTTACACCCACTTGTAATTGATCCTAAGACATATTGGAGCAACTACTTATGCATATACAAATAATGTCAATATTAGAGCAAATGTGACAACGCTCATCCTAGACGACTCATTATCGTCGCCCCTCGACTATATATGTAGGTAAATCATAGGGGATATTTTTCCCTAGCATAGTGGTCTTTTGCATGGAGAGATCAGACACCCAACGAGATATTTTGCACCCATTGTGAATTAATTTCAAGACCTATTAGAACAACCACCCATATAGATACCCATTATGCCAACACGTGGGGGCTAGCTTTTCGAACTAATTAATCTTGGGATTATCGGTTCAACCCCACAAAAGCTTTCCACAAGTCACCAAGATAAATCAGGAAGTGCTTATATAGGCCCATCCAGATTACTAACATTCTTATGTCTACTTTTCACTGGAAAAAAAATCCTCTACGACTGTAATTCATATTCAAGCCTAAGATCCCTTAATTATCCATTGAAGGAATAACCACTGCACCATTGTCTCGGGGGTAAGTTTAATATTTTTTTAGTTGACATTAGATATCCAGCTCTTCAATATTGTAGCAACGATGATTATGCTCACCTCATGCGACCCTTACAGTCTGTCCCTAGGTTATGTGAAGGGAGGTGAATTACGAGGTCAATTTATAAATCGCCAAGTGACTAGGGGTGAGAGGAATTCTTTTCCCTCGAGGACATGCACCTATCAAGTTCTTCAATATTATAACAAAATATAATTACGCTTATTCTAAACATTTCTCATAGCTCGTTCCTAGATTATGTGAAAGAAGAAAAATTATCGAGTCAACTTATAGCTAATAGCCAAATGACTAAGAGTGAGAGGAGTTTTTCTTAAGAATATATATCCGTTAGAAATTAATCTCTCTCCCATTATAGTAAACCTATCATATGTAACAAAGTGAGTATCCCATGGAAAAATAATTACTTGAACAAAAAGTGACAACGTTGTTGGAGGCCGGCCCACTCTGAAGTAATTTCACGTTATTTTATTTTGCTTTCCACTGAAGTTATAATTTGTCAGATCGGCTTGAGGCCGGCCCAATCTGATCCGGTCCAGATTTGGAGCTATGGCATCCTGTGTCTTTTGTAATAGCGAACACGGACTTCAACCAATAACAATGGCACAACTTAAATGGATCCGCCAGAGATAGCAGCGGCTAGGGCTGCAATCGAGCCGAGCCGAGCCGAATACCTGAGAGTTTGAGTTTGGCTCGTTTATTATCGAGCCGAGCTCGAGCTTAATTTATCGAATATAGTGATGGCTCGCGAGCATATTCGAGCCTAATCGAGCCCTAAACGAACTTACCAAATATAAATTATTAATTAAATTATTCATCAATCTATTAAAAAAATAAATTATATATTCTAAAAAAATATAAAATATTTACTAAAATCTATGATTTTGTTCATACAAATGAGTTTTATTGGATATTTTATATTTATTAAATGTAAAAGTGTCAAAATTATATATTTAATGTTAAATATTAATTTTATATTTTACGAACTAGCTCACGAGCTTATTAACGAGCCTATTCACGAGCTAACGAGCCGAATACTGCTGAGTTTGAGTTTGGCTCGTTAATATTAACGAGCTTTATTAAACGAGCTCGAACGAGCTTCTATCGAACCGAGACCCGAATAGCTCACGAGCGGCTTGGCTCGTTTACGCCCCTAGCAGCGGCGATCGGTTTTCGCTAATTCCACACCCAAAACCAGCAAACACATACGAATGATCAATCAAAAAGGCATTCCCAGGTGGGGCCTCTCACCGACGTTTTTGCCTCAGCCCTTTGCCATTTACACGTTGATGTACCACCTCATCACAGCGACGACCTCCTCTACCGCCGCGATCCATCTCGTTCACCCTCTTCCACCGCGTGCCGGAGATTACGATTCCGTCGCCACCTTCGTCTTCTTCTGTTGATCCCATGGATGAGGTCACGACCATCCTCGCCAGGGATTTCGGGTTGCGGCCGCAGGGTAAGTCCGCCCCCATGGCCGCATCCAAGCCCCATATTGCTTCCGGATCGGCCGCCGAAAAATCCTCCTGGAGCAATCCGGTTTCCTGGGGTATCCCTGACTCCTCCGGCGATCCGTTTATCGGCAATTTGGGTCTTGGAAGTCACAGCAGCCGGAGCCAGCCAGCTTTCGACGATATATTCGGGGGCCTGCCGGTTCATTTGAATCCTGCGGCTTCCTCTGCTGGGTTGGCGTCTTCCGCGCCGCCTGATGCCTTTGATTCCTTACTGGATGGTTTCGGTGGCTCCGGTGTGAAATCCTCTTCTGTGCCGGTGCGTGATTATGCTGGCGCTGACGTATTCGATGCGTTTCCTGGTGTAACTAGTTCGCCGGTTAACGACGCTGATGATGATGTATTCTTTTCCATCTCATCGGGATCAAATCATTCGCCAAAGCTTTCAATGGATGATCTTCTTGAGAATCTTGGAAAGCCAACGAGAAAGTCTAAGAGTTTGAATGATGGAAAAGACCATAACTTTTCTGGCACTGAGAAGTTGATTCCTGGGTTCGGCCAGACTAGTCGTCCCCCCGAGAAGAGGTACACTTTGGTTAGATTATTTGAACTTTTATGTGAATGACCTTAAATACTGGTTTAATATATGAGTCTATGAATAAATGATGGAAGTTTGGTGTCCCATGTGAGATGGTGGAATGCATGCTCTTTGATCTATCTGTCTAGCTTCTTAAAAATATTGCATACTAATTGACTTGTCTGACAAATATAGTTGTAATTACTGAACCATTCAACAAAGTCCTGGAATTTCCTAAATAAACTATTGTATACTTAGTCACGGACCATCTTATATTTGAAGGCCTTAACGGTAACTATTAAATGCACCTCATTATGATATATGCATTGAGCTGATAATCTGATATGGTTACTTCTTGCACAAGAACTACCATCATGAAATGGAACAACTGAATAGATTAAACCATGTATATGCTTATTTGATTAAACTAAATCTTTGCACCTTATTATGACTGTGTATCCAACTGTAACTTATTCCAGCCATCTATTTGATCCTTTTCTTTTATTTCCTTAATGATGGAAATGTGTTACAGGAATCCTCCAAAAATTAACCTACCGAAGCCTCCTGTTGCATCATCTCAGCCAACAACCACTGTAATGGAGGATCCTTTTGGCGCTTTCGAAACAAAAGAAACTACTGATCTCGAGTCTTTCTTTTCTATGGGTAAACCCGCAAAGACTACACGCAAGCAACCAACTGCAGCTTCAGCAGTGAGTGTATTTGTCAGATTTTTGGGGCAATTAGTGTTTATATCAGAGAAGCTGATTATTAGTTGTATCCTCCAGGAAACCATCTTCGACTTTCCACTTCAAGACATAGGCATTAATGGTGGGACAAATAGGACTTCTCAACGCTCTTCACCTACCATCAAGAAGGCATCTTCCACACCTAGTTTTTTGCACGATGAGCCTTTTGATTTTTGGGGTAGTGTTCTTAGTTCAAATTTGGTTTATTTTCAATTTTGCTGATTTTTTATAGATAACTAATGTTTCCTCCTATATATTAGGTCCTCCATCATCTGTAGCATTTGAAGAAATTGAAGGAGAGAGTGAAGAAAGAAGAAAAGCTAGGCTAGATCGGCACCAGAGAACTCTTAATCGTGTGGTATGGATTTATTTTTTTCCTTCACCTTTATAGAGTTGTGACAAGCTTCTCATGTGGTCACTTATTGGATGCAAGAATTTTACTATTTCTGATGTCATAAATACTTATATTCAGGCAAAAGCTTTGTCAGAAAAAAATGAGCGTGATATGCAAATTGAGCATGAGCAGTCTGTAAGACAAGTATGCCTCTTATCATTATTTAAATATTTGTCGACCAGTGCATAAACAGATCATGGACAATCATTGTGATTGATGTATTCCAACAGCTTGTTTTCTCATAACTATGCCTATTGTTTTCAGAGTATTGCAGGCGTACGAGAGGCTGAAATAAAACAATGGGCTGCTGGGAAAGAAGGAAATTTACGTGCTTTATTATCAACAATGCAATATGTCAGCTACTATCCTCCTAGACTAGGAAATTGTTGCTCTTTAGTAAACTTATATGATATGGTTGTATTTCTGATTGCTCCATTTTCTAAACTTATATTTACTCTATTGCACATGGTTTTTTTTTTCTATTTCCTTGTCATGTTACTAGTTCGATTTTATTAAATCTTTATTTTATATATCAGATTCTTGTGAAGCATGGTAAGCTTTCATAATTTTTATTGGCTGCAACAAAACCCATGGTTTGTTGATATTTAGCATTTTTCGTGTGGGATTTAGCTTTGATTTCCATATGCCACTATAACACTATTGACATTCTAATTTTCGGAATTCAGGTACTTTGGCCAGAATGTGGCTGGGAACCTATATCGTTGACCGATGTGATCACTGCTGCTGCAGTGAAAAAAGTTTATAGAAAGGCAACTTTGTGTGTCCATCCAGATAAGGTGCAACAGAGGGGTGCAACTCTTGAACAAAAGTACATTGCTGAGAAAGTGTTTGATCTTCTTAAGGTACTTGTTTATCCCGGTAACATTCATCACAAAATTCACATGTAAAAATCTCATTGGTCATCAAGACCGCCATGATAATTGATATAGTTTTTCTTCCTTGTGCATATTCAACATTTCAACTTCCACTGTGAAGCTTAAGATACATACAAAGTTCATATTACATGTCTATCCAAGTTAATCTCTGTAGTTTTTCCAGTGGATTTGCACATGCAAAACAGCTGCATGAGTTGCTACTGCTCGCAAAATGGTGTCTATTGCTTGTTCTCGACCTTTTTGCTGAATCAAATGTACTTTGTATATTTGTCTCATATAAAATTAACAGATGAAATTGTTTCTGAATTTGTTACGCATGTCTATCTTTTAAATTGCATATTGCAGTGTTTTCATTTAAACAACCAGGAGACATTTGCTGCGCTGTTTTTTCTCATGCAAGCTCAGATATCTAGCTAGCTATTAGGATCGTTTGACATAGTTGTCCACTGATTAATTTGCCACCCCAAGAATGATTACCTTGCTAGTGATTATGCTTTGTGGGTTCCATAAATTATCTATAATATGTTCTTATTGCCATGGTACAGGAAGCTTGGAAAAAGTTCAACGCCGAAGAACTCTCTTAAGTGGCGTGGCTTCATTCCCTTGCCCTTCGCTTGGCATTTGTTCCATTCCCTTTCCTTTGCTTGGTTACATAAGGCTAAGGAGGTAAACAAATCCGTTCAGTTCTGTAGACTTATAGTATCTTGTGAAAGTATGAAACGACATATAGTAGGACCATTCATCTTTTTCGTCAGTCTTGATCGCCATTAAATCCAACTAGCATCCATCTCTTCGAGTGCCATGTACCTTCGCTTTAGATTCTCATGTTGTTTATTCATGTATTCTTTTGTAAATTCTTGCCAATTTTCAAGAGTTGATGAGATAAACACTAGTTTGAAGACGGCTTGTGATGATTTTCAAACGGATTTTACTTTTCAAATATTAATTTTAAATTTTAAGCCAATAATTAGTTTGTTTTATAAAAAAAATAAAGTTTTTTTACCAATTCAAAAATATTTTTAACTATTCGAGAATTTAATTTCAAATCTGGAATTAATTTTAAAAAATCAAACTCAACCTGCGCTGCGTAACTAACAAGCTATGGCACCGACTGATGAAGTTGCAACTACAAACAATCAGAGTCCCATGGGATATAGATTGATGCTTGTATATGAGATATCGTCGTATAAAATTTAAAGGTTAAATTTTGACCATGTAAGGTGACTATCATAGGAATATGATAGTCATTATTTAGATTAGTAATTTTTATAATTTATTTTTTTTATGTTGATTTTGTGACTACGAGGATGTTGAAGATGAACGAATCGTCTTTTATCATCAAGTATAAATTATAAAAAAAATGATTAATCAGATTAGATAATATCGAATGAAATGATTAATCCGAAATTATGAAAAAGTACACACCATCATAGCTGAATATGATGGTTCATCTACCCATTAATATGATTTGTCGTATGTGAATCAATCGAATACAACATATTTATAAAATTTTATTTCATAAAATTTTATAAAAAATGGAATAATTATATTGCAAATCCATGAACTTGGTTTGAAGAATATAGGCATAGTCCTAAAATTCTTTTAAACTCCTTTGCCCATTAATTGTGAACTTGACAGACATAGTCATCATTATCAACTAAGTCAAGAGAAATATTCTCACGGTCTACTTAATTTTCTAGTTTATTTCTTTACGAATGGCTATAAAATCACACGATCGAGATCGCCGGTTGGCCAAATCTTTTGCCTATTAATCTAAAATTAAATAAATGTGTTATAACGAAAAGGACTTCCCATCAACTGAACGGCTCGTTAATGGGCAAAACAAATGAACAACCAATCAGTGATTTTCCCCAACATTACAAAAGTTTATTTTGAGAAGCCTAATAATTTTCTCGTTATCAAAACTCACTTCTTTATTAATAAAATTTTAAAAATAAAAATTCTTTTATATTAAACTTTCAAGTAAAATAACATATTTATCTAATAAATATTTTTAATTAAAAAAATAAAATAAAATTTCATCAATAAATATTAAAAATACTAACTAATTTGGCAATGAATAATAAATTATTATAATATTATTAATATACACTTTAATTCAGACGAACTTAGGGAGAAGCAATCGCACAATAATAATGGTATAAAAATGATAATAAATCCGAAGAAAGAAGAGAAAAAAATTAAAACTTAAAGAAAAATTATTATATACTAATAAATATGCTTTTACTTTAAAAATATTTTTATAAAAAAATATAAATTACTAATAAGTATAACCTATACATATTTTTAATTTATCAACCAAACATAATTTTGGTTAATAAATTAATTTTTCATCAATAAAAAATCAAAATTATGGATTAACTTTTAATAAAAAAAATATAAATAAATTACCAATCAAATCTAATTTTAACGGTACAAAATTTAAATTATCAATCAAATCTAACTTTGACGGATAAAAATTAAAAAATGATCATTGATCAAATTTAATTTGATATATTAAAATTTAAAAATTAATAGTCAAATATTCAAAATTAAGAATTATAGACTAAATTTAATTTGGCAAGAAAAAAAAATTAAAATTACCAGTCAAAATGGGCAGATATGACATGGTTTCTAGCTCTACATATGCATAACTATCTCATCGAATTTGTTATCATAATCATCGCCATTGCTAATGCTTGATCCATTCCGGGGCACACCCTTAGCGTTAGAACATCTTTGTCAAATAATTTCGTCGGCGTCAATGATCTATATTTTCTACTTGCCTCTCAATTAAGTTATATATTTTCATATTCATTAAGATTCAATCCAAACTAGTTACGTATATGCATCCTTGCACAAACTAAGCTACAAATGCACCTCAGCTACAAATGTGTTTATCGGAGCAATTTGACATATCTTAAACCATTCATTCTCGCGTGACCAACTCGGCCGATAACCTAAAGAAGACGACCTCGGGGATCCTTGTTCGGTGAACATGGAGACGGTGCAACTAGAACTCCCCAAATCTTTAGTTGCCTTGAACAATAATGGCCTCCCGCCCTTGGTCTTCTGTGCATCTTCATCTCCCTTGTAGGCTTTCCAACTCCCCCTCTAGTTCAGTATCTGCCAAGAGAATTCCGGATATTATTGATTAGTTTGAGTTTAGGAAGCAAATTAACAAGTTAACAATAATCAAGTATTTAATTTGATTGGCGAAGACAACATACTTATATTAATTAGCACACCATTAAATAGCTGCCTTCAATGTATATTTTCCATTGGTCTTGTCAATCATCGGCATATTTAGGTATATATGTGATTATTATTTGACAAATTGTGATATTAGTTGGCTAACACAGTGATTGATTAATAAGTTTGATAAAGTTATATTTCATTGCTATATATCATCACTATTAGGTACGTATAATTTGGCAATAATTAGGCATATATATACAGAAATGATACCTTACCCACCATCTCATGGACGACTATGAGCGACGCACTGATGTGGCACCGCTAGCTCAATTTTTTTTATCTCTCACTTCACCCGCCGTCCATTTAAAACCTCCAAAACACTTTCCCAAATCTAATTTCTCTCTCTCAGTCGCTCCCTCACTCAAATGCTCTCGCTCCTTCCTTTGTTGTCGTCTTCCGTTGCTTTCGATCCTGTCAACAATGCCCCTTCTTCTCGTCCGCCGCAAGCTTCTTTTCGAAAGGGTCCCCAAATTGTCACCGCCGCCAGTCCCACCACTCCATTCTCGATCGTAAGCCTTCCTCCCGTATCTATTTTTCTCTCTGTACAATACTTAGTTGATTGATACTTGATCCTTCTACCTTGCAAATTTTTAATTAGGGATTAGGGTCATAATAGATGCTATAACGTACAAGCCCTACTACACAGTAGTTGCTACACGTTGTAGCAACTACTATGCAGTAGCAACTACTTGTACAATAGCTGCTACACGTTATGACAGTTATTTATACAACAGCTACTACAACGTGTAGCAACTATCAAGACATTCTAACAACTTTCGTACAAGTATCAATTACTGTGCGGTAGCTAGTACACGTTGTAGCGGCTACTGTACAAATAGCTGATACAGCTAATGTGCAATAGTAGCTACAATGCGGATCTACCTACTGTGTAGTAGAGCTTATACGTTGTAATAGTTATAACGTATAGCAGCTACTGTTTAGTGGCTTGATTTGAAACCTTCAACATAGGGACCACCGGTCTTAAGTCATGGTTTTCTAACTTAGCTTAGTCTTAGGATTTTGTGTGGGCTTATGAGGAGGTAAGCCAAGTAAATTAAGGAGGGACTGCCACTTAAATTTAATCGACTAAATGAGAATTCTTGATTGGATCATGTCACTTGACTAGGGAGTCGACTAAATGCATGACTTTGGCGAACAAAATATTTTTGTTTGAGCAATAGACGATTGGATGTGGCTTCCAATTGATAAGAAGCTTGCGCAATTAACTGAGGTGAAATTCAATTGACTAGCGATATAGTCGTTGACTTTTGGCGGTAAAATTTATCAAATCAAGAGACTTGGGGATTTTTTTTAATTTTTTCAATCATCTTGATGCAAACAAAAGTGGCCATTAGAGAGTTCATTATAAAACATTTATTGTACTCCTCGAACAAATTTCTTAAATTGCTTAAAGTTTCAAAGGGATTGGATCAAGGTTGAAGGTAACTCAAGCTATTGGTATTCTCTTTTATTTAAGCTTTATACTTCTTTGTATTTTAAAGAGAATCGTACTAGTAAATATCTAACGTTGGGATTGTAATAGATTTGCTCTAATAATTCTTATGAAGCGGTGGTTCACAACAAACAAAAAAAAAATAAAAATAAAAACAGTCTCTTACGACGGACCAAATCCGTCGCTAAACGATAATAACGACGAAATAGCGACAGAAACAACGCCGTCGGCTGTCGCGCTGTCATTTTGAGGTTAGCGACGGAACATGCTTTATCTGTCACTATTAGCGACGGATTTTAAATAAATAATCCGTCGCAAATAGCGACGGATACATAAAAAATCCATCGTTAAATAACGAATCCGGTTGCCGTATACGGAGATAATAGAGATGGAAATAAAAAATCTATCACTATTTTATCGTAATTAGCAACGAATAATGTAAGTATCTGTCGCTAATAGCGATGGAATATTGACTATTCCGTCGTTATTGGATAGGTGAAGACTCAATTGTTCCAAGATAGCGACTGGAAAATCAAATATCAGTGACGGAAAGTCAAATATCCGTCGCTATTAGCGACGGATTTATAAATATCCGTCGCTAATATCTGTAATTTTCCAACAGCCTATTCCCTGTTTTCCCCTTACCATATTTACATTCACAATATTCAATACATAATATTCATACACTGCAGCACATATTCAAATACAACACATACAAAATAATAGTATTCATACTAATACATCATATTCATACAAAACACATCATATCCAAAACACATCAATACACGTCACTATCCAAACACATATCCAAACAATACATATTAAATTGTGTTTACATACAATACATACAAATCATATATCCAAACACATATATCAAATACATATTCAAATTCCATATCCAAACACATCATATTCTTATCTATGAACATAATGTGTAATATACATGAACATAAAGTGAATATATACATGTCAACAAAACCAACATAAAGTGAATATATACATGAACATAAAATGTAATAAAAGACATCATGTGAACACATACATGAACATAAAGTGTAATAGGAGTCAGACACGTCAAAACTGTATCAAAAGGAACAACATTCCTGCATAAAAGAAGAGAAACGATATAAATAAAAGTGAAATACAATGATAAAATAATATTAGTGAAAACATAACTAGTTATCGTAACTGATATAGAAAATATAAATAACATTAAATGATATGTAAAATATCTAATATACATACCTTTCAACCCAACCAATGTCTGAATTCAACTCTGATAAAGTAGAATCTGTAAACGAAAATGAACAAATAAGAAACAATTAGTGATGTATATAATAACAAACCAGATAGTATAATAATTTGATTTTGTAAATGTAGAGAAAAAAATATAACATACTACAAAAATATCTCTACTCATCTGGGGTATCCTCAGGATCCTGCGTCTCCTGAGACTCAAAACGAGGAGGGGCGGGCATCTGTGTCATAGGCGATAGGGTCGCTGCAAAAGCTTGCATGTGACGCACTAATGCCTCAGTGTGTGCCTGACGGGCCCGTAAATCTCTAAACTCTGCATCCCTCTTTGCATCCCTCTCGGCCCACGTCGTCTCCATTGTCGTGAGTCGAGTCCACAGAGCATCATTCTCCTCCCGCAATTGGCGAACCTCACTAGAGGAGGAGGAGGAACCTGGACGCTCTCTAACCCCTGGAGCTCTCATATGATCATATGTGATTTTTGTCTGAGAGCCCAAGCCGTATAGGGCGGTCTTCCTCTTTCCACTGACAACATCATAATAAATGTCATTCACCTGGTCGGTGGAAAGAGACTGTGAATCCTCCCCCTCTGCAGCAGGCTGAGACACCTTTGTAACTCTAGTGGGAGGTTTCTGTAACTTAGCAGTCTGTATACACAAAATATAATGTTTAAAGATATCCAAAAAAACATATTGAATGTTTATTATAACCTAAATAAAAACTTACCAAGTCACTGACATGTTGGACAATCGAACTGTATCCAGCAGTGTGCTTCGTGGATCCAGTGTTGGGGCTAGCATGCCTATATGATGCCTCTGAACCAATTGAGTTCGATGATGAAGCGACGGAAGGTCCAACAGATTCAAATACATACGACTCTCCATGACAATACCAATTGTAATAATCTGGAACAAACCCATACCTACCGATGTGAGTTTTCACTGTATCCTCATCACGAAAAGCTGTATTTCTACATCTGCGTTGATTACATGGACACTTTAACTCGGCGCCATTCAAACATTCAGGATGACACTTTGCAAAGTTCACAAATTCTTCAACTCCAGCAAAAAATTCTTCGCGGATAAATCCATTATCTAACCTATTATACATCCATGCCTTGTTCGTATACATTGTATCTGAATTATCAACTACAAATAACAATCCATTATCAACCACAAATAACAATCTAAATTATCCAACTTTATTTCTGATTAATTAAACATAAATTAATATCCTAGCTTTGAAAAATTAATTAAGAGACTACCAAATTAATCAAACACAATTTAATCAAATTTGGATCCTAAATTAGTATCCAATTAATCAAACAAATATTAATCAAATAAAATTATTCTAATTAATCAAACAAGGCATACTAGAGGCATAATCAAATCAAATTATTTTAATTAATCAAACAAGATATATTAAAGGCATAATCAAACAAATATTAATCATATACTAAAGATAATTAATTAGGATACAAAATTATCCTAATTAAATATCCTACATAATTATTTAAGAAATTAATTAATTAATTAATTAATTTAGGTTTAGGACCGTCGGCGGCAACTGCGGTCGGCAATAGCTGCAGGCCGCGCGCGGTCAACAACAGCTGCAGCTACAGTCGGATTAAAATATCCGTCGCTATGCATTGAATTTTTTTTGAAGTGGTACTAATGAAAATTTATGGGCGTGATGCACCAAAAACCAAACACATGTTGTGGATTAGTTGCAGTCTTCAAATCATGTTAAATACTTGGTGCATTGTGTTTGTTTATTTTCTTATCTTCGTTGCGTATTTATATACTTGTCACGAACAAATAGAAACAAGCACCCTAGAGCACCTAATGGTTAAATTGTTGTTGTTTTACGGAAGAATTTATGATTATGAAATAAAAGATGGCTAACCAAAAAACATGCAATTCAGGTAATTTAGCACAGGTTACAGATGCCTAAACAAAGAAGCATGCAACTCTAGTATATTTCAATACAGATTGCAAACTAATTCAAAGCCAAATAGATCCAATATCAATAATCCAAGGGTAAATTAACCAGTTTAATATTAACAAACTCAAGAGTCTACTACTCCAAAAGACATGATCAGAAAATCACTCCAGTTCTTCATGACGAAAAGAATCCCAAACACTCTCAAAAGTATTAGTGCCCCAAACACTCCAGTTATTCAGGACGATTATTGTCCTTAACAATCCAAGAATCACTACTTTTGAGTTACTGCACTTCAGAGGATCAATCCATTGGAAATGTTTGAAATCACCATTCTCACATGAAAATAATAACACAGCAAAAATGATAAAAACAAAATTAGGAATCAGCACTTTAGAGGATCAATCCATTTGTTTCCCACAAGTTAAAAATTGATTGACAATAATAATCATTTACTAAGGGCTTTCAAGCATTTGATTAAATACATATATAGGAAACTCACCAAGATCTAGTTTTTCTGTTTTTTTAACTATATATCATCTCAATGTGTTAATTCTTTTTTTTTTCCTTTCTCTTTTTCAATTGTGCATAAAGGAACATCAATAAGAACATCCAGCAATCTCTGTAGTAATCTCTAAAGAGCAGATCAAACTTGAGCTTCTTGAAATAGACCAAACAGAATTAATGGGCACAGACAAAATTTCTTAGGGCAGCCACATTACCACAAACCATCAAGATAAACAATAAGTTGTTTAAAGAGATCAGAAAACTGATACCTGGAATCCTGAAGTGCACAAACTGAAACACTAGGGAAAGAACGCCATGGAATCCTCATGGGAAACTGCCTCAACTTCACCTTTCCTTATCTTGCCCTCTCTGCTCGAGACATTTGCCATCCCTCAACTGAGGCTGAGGATTCGGGAAGAATTCATTCTCAAGTAACTTATATATTTCTAATTTCATTTACAGCCTTTGATGTGGCATCGGACGGTTCACATTATTCTCCAAGTTTAAAGAAGTTTTACATCACAAACATCTTGTAAGACACTCACGTTCTTACCCTTGGGTCCGTAGGACTTTGTTCAGGTCCCACGAGATGGATAATTTATCTGACCATCTGCAGCCTCCCAATTAACGGGTCAAATTCCGGGGTAAGAGTCGTGCGAGTACGATTAAAATTTCCAATAGCCACTCGGGTAACCCTAATTGCTCGGATCTCGTCGCTTTAAATAGACCTCGACAAGGTTAGGGCCGGCTGAGGATCGATCGAGGAGGTTCTTCACGCTTGTCGGCGATGGTGCGAACTGCTAACCCTCTCACTGCAGTTTCCGTTGCCCTCGTTGGCATCGGATTCTAATCCTTCTTTGCGATTGCTGTTATGCCAGGGTATCGATCTTATTGCTGGCGGCCGGAACAAGAAGGTAAGGCGTACCGCCCCCAAGTCCGACGATGTCTACCTCAAGCTCCTCGTCAGGGTTAGATCATGCACTTGCTTCGTCTTTGTTTTTGTTCTGACTGAGCGATTGGATAGATCCGCTGATGGTGATATTGCTTCTTTGAGCAGCTCTACAAGTTCCTGGTTCGGAGGACCGGGAGCAAGTTCAACGCGATAATACTGAAGAGGCTTTTCATGAGCAAGACCAATCGACCGCCGATCTCCCTCAGGAGGCTTATCAAATTCATGGAAGGGCAGGTGCATTCTTTTAGTTTTCTTATTTGGTTAGCTTTCAACACTCTCCCTATCTTATTTTTGTTGTCGAGCTCCACTGATCTCTTTGGTTGGGATTAGGATAACAAGATAGCCGTGATCGTTGGAACGGTGACGGATGATAAGAGAGTATATGAGGTGCCGGCTTTGAAGGTGACAGCTTTGAGGTTCACGGAGACGGCTAGGGCGAGGATACTTAAGGCGGGAGGAGAGTGCCTGACATTTGACCAACTCGCCCTCAGAGCTCCTCTTGGGCAGAACACAGTAAGTCTTATATGTTGATGCCTAAGCTTTTATGGATTGCCTGTTTTGTGACATCTTATCTCTATTCTTCAATTTCCTTGGCGGGCATGATAGAATGTTGGTTTATCCCTTGTATTTTGAAGAACAAACCGTGTCCTACAGTTTTATTTTTCAGTTAACCTGAAAGTCTTAATGCTATGTTTGATATAAATAAGTGAAAAGAAATGAAATAAAATGAACAATTTGCGTTGTTTACTTTGAGAAAATAGAGAAGAAAAGGAATTTAATTCATTCATTTCCCCCTTTCCCTCCAAATTGGGTGAAAATGGAAGATGATGAACACTATACATCTCATAAACACAAACAGATAAGTTAGAATATTTCTGTTCTTACTATTATGTCCAAGTAAATAAGGTAGAATGAAGTAGAGTTGACATAAACTATTACAATTCATTTATCTTCTTTTGAACCATTTCATTTCCCTTCAATTTTCTACTTGACAAGGAAACACTATGTTAATAATTTGTCATAAATGAGTAAAGGTGCATATGCTACACATCGAATTCATAAAAAGACTTTATTTCATGTGGAGCTAAGTAGAGAGGGGTAAGAATGCCATTCTCGATGTTATTTAGTGCCTTTCAATTGATTGTTTATCTATAATGATATGCATTTTATAATATCTCTAATCTTGCTCGCTCAGAGTTTGTAGAAAATGTTTTTCTCACAAGATTTATACTCTGTAAAATTGGAATTGATCTCAAGATTCTTGAAGCTCGGTACATTTAAGGTTTGCGTATTAGTAAGGCTTGAAGCTTGGAACTTAATGATGTTGTCTTTGTGGACATACTTCAACTAGTAATTGTTTGCATCAATATAAATTGTCAGTTTTAGCTGCTATATTTGCGATTATCTGTTTAGATTATTATAATTAAGCAATAGAAATGGTTTCTAAAATTGCCTTTGTACCTTTGTGTTTACTCATTTCTGCCATACTTTCAAGTAACTAGGTCTGTTTGTGTGCATTTGGGTTGGCAAGATTGGAATGTTGCTTAAATTTATTTTATTCAATATATGGATGTTATTTTAATATGGCGTCAAACTGAGCTTATTTGTTTCTTCAAGTATCTTGTTTGTGGGTTCCTAGTGATGTTTATGTTTACCATGCTAATACTGATACATTGATGAGTATTTGACTACCATTGTGAGAGAAGCTTTTCATTTCTTTCTTTATTTGTTTTATAACCTTCTCAGGAGATACACACACCAATATTCATGAAAATTATTGCTTCAGTTGTGCTAGAAGCTAGGAAATCTTGTTCCATCCTTGGGGTGTTCCATCTGGAATTGAAATTTTCATCATACTGTATGGTACATTTCTGTGCAATGATGGTAGTGTTTCTTAATTGCTTCTCATAATGAGACATTCCGTTCATGGCAATTTCAGGAGAAGCTCCCCTCTTGTGACCTTGTCCCATCATCTTTGCCTTGGCTAGATTCTTAAATTAGTGTTTCTTTAGTTTTGACTTGATCTTTTAATGCCCCAAGTATCCTAATCTGAAAGTTGATAGTTTTGTTTCCAAAGCTTGATGGAAATTCAGCAGAGGTGTCACTTAATTTAGCGTGGCCATCATAGTGCCATCATGCTAAGTATCTATTAGCACTGATAAAGGGCTTGTTTACCTGTTGCAGCCTAGCAGTTATATTTAGTGTTTAATAGATACTTATCTGTCTTGTCTGAATTCTTGTTTAGTAAGTCAGCATCCTACAATTGTCTTATCATGTTGTTTTTAGATTCTGCTGAGAGGGCCAAAGAATGCTAGAGAAGCTGTTAAGCACTTCGGCAAAGCACCTGGCGTGCCACACAGCCACACGAAGCCTTATGTTCGAGCCAAGGGTCGGAAGTTTGAGAAGGCCAGAGGAAGAAGAAATAGCAGAGGTTACAAGGTGTAACCTTCCCCAATCAGCAAACAGACCATTATCATTTATCTTACATCAGTTGGATTGTTACAATCTCTATGCAACCTGGCGAACTATAATTTCTAGTGTTTTCTTTAAGACTCGTGATGTTTTTGTTTGCTATATTTGAATTAGGACGAGACTGCAGAAACTTGCCAGTGAGGAATTCTAGTTGATATAAATTGAACTTTTGGCAGCTGGTTGAGAATTTTCACGTGTGTTCGATTTTCAAAGAGGCTTGGGCGATGAATTTGATTGATTTCACTTGCAAATTTAGAACAAGCAAACGTTTCACTTAGTTGATTGCTAGCCGATGGGATGGGAATCACCTTCGGACCACGTGGAAGCCCCGTGGGACCCGCCCGTTGTTTGTTTCTTTTCTTTTTTTGTTCACCGACAAATTGCGCCTCAAAGCTTCAGCGGCGCTTTTGTCCACCACACTCACTTTGCCTTCTTCGACCGCGTCCGCCACGTCGATAAGGATTCTTCCCGCCCCATGCCCTTCCTCTTCGCCAGCTACAAGCTATAAATTCGACTCCGCCCTCGGCCTCTGTTCCTCGAGCTCCGCCATGAACGAGGCAGTTGGCGGCAGCAGGCGAGGGCGTCAAAGCGGGCCAAAACGGCGGCGGCGTCGGCGCCGTGGACGGCGCACCGGCGGAAAGCAAGGGTGCGGGGTGCCAGCACCCCGCCGCGGTCGCGCACAGGGCTCTGTTCGGGGTGCAGCGGCGCGGAGCGAAAGGCAGAAGGAAGATGTGCAGCGACGGCAAGTCTGCCCCGGGTAGGCTGAGCTGGGTGTCGACAGGCGGAGGACGGCATGAGCTGATAAATCCGGTGAAAGAAAATGCTTTTTCCACGGTTTGCAAATTAAAATAGAGGGGGGAAAAATTGCAAGGTGGAGTAGAGAAGTACATTGACATACACTTTTCTATTTAGTAGAAATATTAACTTACTCATGTAATTCGAATTCACAAAACAAGTAATCTAATTTAACCAAAGAAAGATCCCTCGAAACTTTATAGGCATCAACCATTGATGCCCACAAGGTAGTCCTAGGAAATGATTGGAGAGCATACCTCATAATATATCGATTCTCAATATTTTTACCAATGACATGGAGTTCGTTGATTATTTCTTTGACTCTTCCATGTAATTGACTTACCGTTTCGTTGGCTTTCATTGTGAGCGATTGTAGTTGGGCTACCAAGAGGTCATTCTTTGCCCTCTTTGACTCATTTGATCTTTCGTTAAGTTCGATAAGTTTCTCCCAAAGTTCCTTCCCGATTTTGAATGACCCTATCTTGTTGAGTTGTTCTTTTGATAATCCGCATTGAAGCGTCGTGGTGACCTTTGCATTCATGAGGTCATACTCCATCCTACCTTTCCAATAGGTGAAGTCATTGCCATCGAAAAACGGTGGCCTTGCGGTGGTATAGTCCTCTTGAAACGTCATTTTCTTGAATGCTCTGGTCGACAATTAGTTCTCCCGAAACGAACCAGCTCTGATATCACTTGTTAGATCGTGGCGCTTGTTAGAGGGGGGTAAATAGCAATTTTCGATTTTCTCTAAAAAAGGGTTAGCACAACACAAGAAAAATAATGAAAACAATGCTAACACTTTCGTTTACTTGGTATCCAACTCAGAGAGGTGACTAATTCAAAGATCCACACAAGCACACCACCTCCACTATGAAAAGCCTCCTTCAAGGTGGAGAAAATCTTTACAAGGTTGTCTTCTTCCTCTTTACAAGATAGAATTGAAAGCGAGAGGAAGAATTGAGAACTTTTAGCGCGAACAACACCTTGGTACTCTCAAGAACCGTACCTTTGACGTGTCAAAAAGTCACCCTTTAAATAGGATAAAGGACAATCCAAAAGTTGTCCAGCCCGATACCAGTCCACTGCCCCTGGGGCAGTCGACTGACCCAGCTTTAAAAGCTAGCCAACAACTAACTCAACGGCTAGTTTTCGGGGTTACCAGTCGACTGCCCCTGGGGCAGTCGACTGATCTTTTTGGAGTTTCGAGTCTCTTGCTGGCAGTCGACTGATTCATTCTCAGTCGACTGCCCAGCTTACAAAAGCACTCCTCCTCACTCCGAAGACTCTCCTTCACGTGCGCCTTCAAGTACACTCCCTTGGTTTGCCCATTGAAGTCTTCTTCAACCAGCTATCGTCTCTCGGATGCGCACGCAAACCCTCGGCTTGCCTCCATGCCACCCTTCACGTGTGCCCTTTGAAGTCCACTTCCTGGCTTGCCCTTGGAGTCCTCTTCCCTTGGCTCTCGTCCCTCGGATATGTCCTCCATATGTGATTCTCCAAGTCCTGCAAACTCAATCACACATATCAAATAACAAGATAACACCCTGACCTTAAGCATATTGACACACACATCAAAATCATGATCTCCCCAATCATTCTTGGGTTGATTGCCCCAACATATCTGACATAAAAGACTCAAAGTCTACAAGTGGTTATGTGTTCACTCTGGGAAGTGCAGTCATTTCATGGAAATCTTCTAAGCAAACCGTAATAACCAGATCCACGATGGAGTCTGAGTTTGTAGCTCTTGACAAATGTGGTGAAGAGGTTGAATGACTACGACAATTCTTAGAAGATGTACCGAGATGGCCGAAACCCGTGTCGGCAATCTGCATACATTGTGATAGTCAATCTGCAATTGGCCAGGCACAAAGCCATCTGTATAATCGTAAGTCTAGACATATACGTCGAAGACACAATACCATTAGGCAACTACTCTCAACTGGTGTTATCACTGTTAACTATGTGAAGTCAAAGGATAACATAGCGGAACCGCTAACCAAAGGGTTAAATCGAGAGTTAGTTGCAAGCTCATCAAGAAGGATGGGTTTGATGCCGATAGAAAATGTTGGTGCAAATGAAACCCAACCTATGTAGACTGGAGATCCTAAGAACTAGGTTCAAAGGGACAACCTAACTGCACTAACAAAGTTGGTCACTGTAAGGGAACGATCCTTTAAAATAGTGACGGATGGAGGTTAAGCATACGACTTTTAATGATTTAATTAAGTTATGTGGAAAACTCTTAAGAGATCACCTATGTGAGAAAGAAGTGGGGTCGCTTCGAAGAGAATTGGAGACACAATTCTTAGAACTTCTCGCAGAATCAGGCGTGTTCATGGCCAAGAACGTACACACTCATGAGAACTGAGGTGTATCAAGGAGAGTCCTGGGTAAGATGTGTCAATGCTTACATAAACGACAACACAGTTCAAGGACATCATGTCTACTGTCAGCCAGGAAGTAAACAGATCTACACAAGGGAAGGTTCAAAGGGTGAAACATACCTGTCCTATACACGACTCAACTGTTGAATGCTATCACATACTATGTTTCCATTCATGTGGGGGATTGTTGGATATATAGTGTGAATAGAAAAAGATGTGGTGGGACTTTAGTCCCACAATGGAACTTTCTAGTGAATGGAAAGTGAGGAGGAGAATAAAGAGGCTCCATTGTGAATGGGACTTTAGTCCCACATTGGGAGTCTCTAGGCATAAATGTTGGTTTATATTATTTCACAAGCATGATAGTTGTAAACAAATGCTAGGGGCGAGGCTCTACAAATCAAGGGCCCGGATTTGTACTGAACCAAGTGAACTCGTGTGCGTGCACGACCTACGCGCGTCGAATGTCCGACCGGTCAGGGCAAAATTTGTCCAAGCAGATAAACCAACGTTTTGCCAAATTTTTTGCTCAAATGTAACTGATGCATTAATTTTGATTAATGCAAGATTAGTAACCCCCAGGCGTTTGGATCTGGCCGGTTAAATGGCAGTAAATGACGTTAATTCGGTCATTGAATACTGCGGGGGTCTGAGCCTATATAAAAAGGCTGTGACCGAGAGCAAAAGACAGAGAGAAAAAAAATTCTCTTCCACCTCGTTCCCGACCTCCTTTGATAGCGTTCGGGTACTTCCTCAGTTCGCCACGAGCAACGAGTGCTCCGTTGTGCCTATGGTTCGGCTGTTGTATCCTAAGAGACAGACGTCCATCTGGTCCTCGAAGTACCGCTGGTGGAGACAAATCTGTTTCAAGGACACTGCGTTGCGCAGACCTCAGCAACTTCCCGGTCGGGAGGCTTGATCGGGAGCTCGGGAAATTCAGCTCAGGATCTCGGGAATTCAGCTTGGGAGCTCGCTCGGGAGCTCGGGAGTTCGCTCGAGAGCTCAGGACTTCAGCTCGGGAGCTCGGGACTTCAGCTCGGGAGCTCGGGAATTCAGCTCGGGAGCTCGGGAATTCTACTCGGGAGACTGCAGACTGCATAAAAGACAGCTCGGGCCACTCAACAGTTAAGTTGAAATTAGTTTTTATAATTTTAATTTATTGTAAACTCTCCGAAAGGAGTCCATTTCCTCCAACATGGCTAATGGTAGGGGTTGTAAATGAAGTTTCGACTGGATAAAAAAAACAAAAATGATTAGCATGAATAGGTAATGTTGAATTTAGATGAATGATTCGATCTTATAAAAAAATTTTAAATAAATTGAGAAAGTATATATGAAGATTCATCTCGACCATCAACATTTTCAGATTCACTATCCATTAAAGAATTTTTTTAATAATATATCTTAATTGAGTTTCGAATTTTAAATTTATTATTTTATTATTAGAAGACCTAATCATGAATTATATTCTTATACAATATTTATCAATAAAATTTTTAATAGGTTAATAATTTTTTAAAAATAATAAAATAAATTTATATTATTAAATTCAATAATCAATCAAATAATTTTTTTAAAATATAAAAATTTAAATAATCAAATAAATTTAAATTAAAAATTCAATAATATCTAAACGAATAAACTAAGTCAAATTTAAATTAAATTCATATTTACAAAATAAACCAAATTTAACATCAATAAAATAATTTATTTCATTATAGATTTGACCATATCAAACATATTTGAACACCACCTAACTCAACTCATTTATCATCTAATTGCTCCTCGGACTATAATACAATGAAAGGATGACTAATTATTATCTTATACATTCATAGTTTGATCTCTAATTATATATATTTTGTAAAAAAAAATTTCTCCAGATAAGACGTAAACTCTGAGACATTGGGCTACTAAACTGTCCGCCATGAGCATTTCCCGATTTACTTTGACGGCCGGTGAAAAATTTCTATGAAACTGAACTGATTGTCTGAGATTCAACTTTACCGACCTCATTAATCAATTTTTTCATTTACCACCTAATTAATTGATTAAATCAGGAGTTTATGTTTCTCGGTTGAAATTTAGATCGCTGATGAATTCCAACTTTGAAATTCAAGAATTTGAAATGTGCTCATACAGCAAAAGAAGTTGAATCTTTTGTAAATAAATTGTTATTGTATTTTAAAGAGAACGACTGCACTATTCATGTTGAACTTACGGAAGAATGAACAAGTGCTAATTCATGCAAAGTAAAAAGAAAATTGTTTTTTTTTGGGATCAATAACGTGCACATTTTCCACCGAAATCCAGAATGAGAATTAAGCGAGTCAATAATCACATTTCATAACTGTTTTGCTATGTCTTCCTTAATGAGAGTGTACACCCATTACAACAAAGAAAATCAAGAAAAAGTTTAATTGGAGGATAAGCTGGGAAAGCAATCGAGTTTTGAATTTCAGATCCTACTTTATGTATTGTGAAACCCACTTGAATCCGTCGCCATAGCCCATCTTACGGACGATGCTGCACATGAAGACTTCGAGGGGCCGGACTTTTGAGTCGGCAAGGTTCACCTTGCCCTTGCCCGTTGTGAAATTGTTCAGGCCTAAATGGTAGCGTAACTCGTCCTCTGATGCTGCATATGGAATGTCGATCTTGTTTCCCAGAATAAGAAATGGAACATTTGCCAAGGCATCGTCAGAAAGAAGTGCATCCAGTTCGTTCTTCGACTCTGCAAGCCTCTCCTTGTCATATGCATCCACCAGGTATACCACTGCATCTACCTATTTACACAATTACCGAGCAAATTTTGATATAGTCGACAAAATTGTGTAGCAATCGAGACAGCAGCACAGCATTCCAATTCGACAAAATCTTATGTGAGCCAATGCATGGTTAATATCAGAATGACTGTTTCATTTTTGATTTGCAAAGAAAACTAGATCAATCAGAACCATAATAATACTCTGTTGAAATTAGATCATATAAACTTAAGTCTTAAGGTTATAGAATCTTTGTTATAGTTTTTCTATCCTCTTCTTACCTCCTAAAAATGGGATAAGATTGGAGGATCTTCACATAATTGGTCGAGAACACTGGCTTGACGCTTCCCAACCAATCAACAATTTATTGTTCCCCCTTCCTACCCAAACAAACACAATACAAAACCTTATTAATCTTCTGTCTTTATTTTCCTTCAATCACTTCTCTCTTATTTTCTATCACAGAAAACAAAAAAGTAAGGCTAGACTGTAGGTGCACCTAACTAAGAATAGTTGCTCGGGTTCAAGATCTAAGCCTAAGACTAAACTAGTTGGATTCAAATTGATTAAAACGTAATTGCAGCTTACCTGTAATAAGGATAGAATCATAGACAATTTTACTATCATTGTTTTTTGCTTGATGGCTGGTGATGGGGTATTATCTAAACCCAGGATATACTTGCCAATCACTGTCTCACATGTGGTCAGAACCTACTATAACCCCGTGAAGCTGCATCAGATAAATTCATATATTTCAATCAATAATCTGTATAGAGGTTAGAAGTCTCAGTTATCTAGCTAGTTATGAGGTTGAAAAGCATATGAAAATAAAAACTTAATCGCTCGAATTGACAATTGGACAAAAGCCTCTTTTATAAGCTTTTACAATCATTTAGTAGTACCTGGACAAAATACTAAAAATAGTAAAAAAAAAAATACAATAAAACTATATTTCAAAGTTTGCACCAATTTATCTTAGTGAATTCAAGTTACTAAAATCGATCTATATTATTTGCATCAACATCGATAAGTTCCACATGATTCCCTCAAGTATAGTTCAATGCAGATCATACTACATGGACATCGAATCACAATCATGTCTTACATGTAAACCACTCAATTACCCAAGCCGTTGATGCACAATCAAACCATTATACGCAGTGGCCATCTGTGCTCTGTATTGAGCAATAGAGTGGCACATAACCTTAATAGAGATCTCCTAGCGGCCAATCTAGAGAATAAAGAGGCCCATGACTGGCTGTGCCCGAGTTGGGCCATGATGATTCATGAGCACTACATAGGATGGTGCTGACATAGGCCCAAGCATTGACCATTTTATCCAATAATTTTAAAAAATAAAAAATACTAAAAATAAGGATATCTAGATGAATTTTGAAAATTGTGTATACAAGATTTTATTTTATTTTTATTATTTGAAGGTCAAAATGGGTAATATAAAAAGTTTATATGAAATACCAATAAAAATAGAATTTGTTCTTGTAGTAGGCTCACCATGGGTTATCATACTTGGCCTGCCACACGAAACGTGCTCGACAATTAACCAAGTTGGGTCGGCACAACTTGACTTCTTGTTGAGTTGAGCATGACACACGGATCCATCCAAATCTACCTGGGATTAGGTCATGCCATGCTAGATCGTGGGTAGCCGAACTGGTTGACATCTCTAGTTGGAACCTTCCATGTAAAACAATCAATCATGGGTAGGCAGTTGAAACCCAAAAAATCAAAAAACAAAAAAAAATCTCAATTTCAATTCATTTCGATTTGAAAGCAATGCACTCATATTTGTAAAGATGATAAATTTCATCTATTATTTTTGGTTAAAATAAAACCAAATCAATAAGTTGCGTTACCAATAACCAAGCCCATTCTTGCCTATAGAGTCAAATGTCCTGTAGCACTTGAGTAAAGAACCCCTTTTCTTTTGTGTGTGTGTGTGAATTTTATCTATTGGGAAACCATCATTGAATATGAATCCCCCATAACCCTAACCTCTAATCTCAGGCGTCACATGCTTCTTGTCACAAGATCTCTTTATCCAAACAATGGAGACAAGTAAATGACTACCCTCTCAAATTGACAACATAGTTGTTACAGTTATTAGAATCATATGATTCATGATTGGTATTGTACGATATAATATTGTTGAGATGTAAAACAATGAATAACATATGAGTGAAAGTTTAAACAAATCATGATGCGAACGGTTTGAAAGAAGAAAAAAAGTCAATAATGAATTAAAGCAAACTAGATAACTTAAACCTAGGCTATCATAAAGAAAGATGGAACTCATGTTTCTTTTATTTAAAAAAGAATCACTCGTATAATAATAGTTGACAAGAAGGGATACAATCACTAAGTTGATAGAGATGTAAATGAACAAATCTTATTGGACTATTATCATAATAGAACTCATATCAACAATTATGGAACAGGGTAAAACATAATATAACAGCTAACTTTTGGAATATAGCTCAGCCCTCGATTAGGAATATAGTTAAAGAAGATCTAGTCAATGAGAGTTTGGTCAATTGGGGTTTCAGTTAAGTTGGACCCCTACGAACTGATCTAATTCAACCAAGTGGTTAGAGTACAACAAGGGAATCTCAATTTTTTATACTGAAAGTAAGTTGAGGTGAACTGGCTAGCTCTCTAGATGTGACTAAGTTTCTAGATATGATTGGTGGAATGAGGTGAAAGTTGGAGTTACCTTGGTTCAAGGTGGGTTTTTTGAGTAGGTGGGCTAAAGTGAGGTTAAAGACATCCAAAGTGTCTCAACTTGACTCCCCTATGCTTAGTCTGTGGCCATCTCATTCTTACTGTTGGTCAGGAGCTCCTTTTATATACCTAGGAGCAAGTGCCCAACTGATAGGGGGTGTCCACATGGCAAGACCCTATTAGCGAGCATAATAAACTCGTGCCAAGCTCCAAGTTGACAGATTTAAATACACATGGTTGATCCTGTTCCTACCATGATCAATTCCAAAGTACCTGTCTTCCCTTTAACCATCCATAATTAGTGTGAAACTTTACCCACATTAATTGCTCTCGTATCAGATTTCATGAAGTAGAATCTTGATGCCAATTCTTTCTTGATTCCCGTCATTTATTTCTTTAGAGCATAGCCCCTGCCGAAGTTTTATCTTCCTTCACATGACACCTAACTCTGTAAATGGGTAGTTAGCAGAGATATTTTAATATTTTCTAGCCGATCAAACTCCCTGCTTTACTTTTCTCCGGCCCAACACTTTTTGTAGTCTCCAGAACATCATCTCCGCCTCAGTAAGAACTCAACATTGTTTTGCTTTGTTACATTGCAAATTTGGCCCACCTTACTCTCAAAGCCTGAGAAATTTCAGTCGTCAAACTCCTAGTTACCACAGCTGTGTCCTTTCCACCTTCACTAGAACCATATTCACTTCAACTGAACTACCTTGCTTTACCTTTCAGGGGAACTGAATCAAACTTGGGCAGATTTTTTTTTTCAGGCTTCCTCCTCTGCCTAGATGGAACGACAAAAACCTCTTTTGGCCCAGATGGGCTACTTAGCCAAGCTAAAACAACTAGGTGTGAGTGGGAGAAGGTTCATTCAAAACAATCCATCACCACTAAATCAAAACTGCAGAACATTAGGGAGAAATCCAAGATGGCGAACTCCTTTATTTTGCATGCCCCCTCTTTACAAACAGCAATCCTCCTCTTGTTTGCATTATCAGTCTCTGATTTCCACCTAACCCCGTAGTTTTCTCTAAATATTTAGCAGCACATGGTGGTTCTCCAGATAAAGGTTAATCCTTTATGCTCTGTTTCCTTCAAGGTGTGGATCAAGGTGGGAAAGGAATCCCTAGGGAACAATAAGAGAAGAGAGAAGAGAGAAGAGAAAGAAGGGGGAGAGAAACGAATCCTGCGGAAAGCCTAGGTAAAGGACGAATAAAAACTATGAAAAGAAGGTTAAAAAACGAAGTGAGGGGCCGGAGTGGATTAATTGGACATGCGGCAGAGACAGCGAAGCACTTTGAGCACGCCAGTTCCTTGGGCGTCTTCATCCTCGTCGCTGCCATGAGGTGAAAGGCAGGCCACCTCGCAAGCCACAGGGAAGAAGAAGCGGCAGCGGCCGACGACTGTTGCTCACCAAGCTAGTGCTCGTCTTCGCCTCTAATTCCAAAGAAAGGAACCAAAGAGGACAAAGACGAGGAAAGATCCCCCAAATCTTCTAATTCCTCGTTCTGAATGTCAGTCCTAACAGGCTAATACCAGCTACCTGTCTTTTGGTTGCTTCTTTGAGCAGAATAACAATTTCTTCTATCTCGTTTTGAATCTAATTAATCAACAAGGGGATAAAGACGAGGAAAGATCCTCAAATATAAGTACAGAAACTATACGAACAAGAGAAAATCAGCCACCGAAAAGCCTCCAAATTCGGCTTGTGCTACAGAATAAAGAGGAGGTGAGGATCCAAACAAACTGTTGCACCTGAGTGACAAGTTGTATAAAGAGGGAGACGAGAAAGAGAGGGAGGCAGCCGTGGCTCGTGAGGCTGCCGCCCTGTGCCGGTTGTGTGCTCCGCTCCGTAGGGACAGTTGAGGGGAGTTGGATGGCTTTCCGGCCGATTTGGGCAGATGAAAAAACACCTAAAAAGTGATTTGCAGATGGATTCATAAATCCATCCGGCCATGATTTAATAATGAGTAAACAACGGAATGGATAACTAATTCATCCTTACAAAATAACCAGTGGAAAACTTTCCGTGCGGAAAACTTTCCTTAAGGGAGCTGTGTCCACCCTATTACTATAGACCTTAGGGTTCAAATCCCACTGCGTCATGCCATGGTCGAACATGGCCCAGTTCTGTTGGACCTTTTTTCCAAGCCAACATGAGAAAAAGAGGTATGTTCTCGACCAAGCAAGTTCATTCATTCATCCAAATTAACTCGATCCTAAACTTGTGCAACTTGGGTCGAGGCATATAAGCCAAGTTTATTTTTATTTTTTTAAAGAGAGGTGCTTTTCCCACCCCCCTCTTCTCACCCCCCCCCTCTGTCTCTCCTTAATGAAATGTCGCATGTGCCCTCCTCCTCTTTTCTTTTCTTCTTTTTTATTTTTAATTTATTTAAATTTTTATAAAATAAATATTAATGAAAAAATATTAATAAAAAAATAAAAAAAACTGCTGTCATTAATTTTTAATTAATTATTTTTTTATCAATAATTTTTTTATTTTTTTATTTTATTTAATTTTTATTATTTAAGCAATTTTATTTATTATTTTTAATAAATACTTTATTTTTAAAATTTTATATAAATTTAATTTAATTTTATTTTTAATCAATTTTGTTTATTTTCTTTTTTCATAATACATGTATTTTTTTAATTTATTATTTTTTAAATTTGATTTTTTTATTGATTTTATTTTTTTATTAATTAGTTTTTTTATCAGTATTATTTTTTTGAATAATTTTGTTATATGTCTATAATCTTTTGCTTATTTTTAGTTATAAATTTTAGGAGATATTATTTATAAAAATTTTTAAAAGTATAAAAATAAAATAAAATTTATATATCTAAAACTAACAAAAATACTAACAATTAATAGTGAACACATTCATAACTTAAGAACAAACATTTTTTTTTCAAATGAAGAACACATGTAATAATACAAAAAAAAACATAAAATTCATAAAAAGTATATTTTTAGTCAATATTGCCTCCAAATTCTGCTCCTGACGCGTTTGGTGGTGGTATACCCATTACTTCGTATCACAAATGAATACGTGTCCTATAACGAGTAGCCCATCCTTTAGCTTCATACAATGAATGTTGCCACCGCCACGTTGGAATGGGAGGTACAGGGTAATGAGGATGTAAGAAAACTTGTACAAAGTGATTACCAACATGAGCAATAGCAATTTCTCGACGCTTTTGGTTT
>JAGFNQ010004036.1:517521-649600 GCA_024364735.1 Boesenbergia rotunda
TCAGAAAGTCTTCTGGACCTACTAGTGCCGCTAAATTTGCCCAACTAAAATCTTAGCCACCATGGAGAGGCCCACCTGCTTTAGAGGTAGAACAAACACAACACCAAACTCAATGAAAACCAAAGCCTGAATTAGGATCGAAGTTACCATCAAAGCACAAAAAATCTTAGGCCAAAGAGACCTCTAAAGATTCAAGTGGAGAATCAGCCAAGGTAAATCTAGCAGCCAACACAACAGCACTTTACAAAAATCCCACAATTGAGTTGTGTTTGACATGCGAGACTGCTTCCCCAAGCCTAAAGGTGACACAATTTGGGTTCGCTGGGAGATGATGCTAAAGAACACCAGAAGAGCTCCAAAGCTAACTGAGTTACCTACATGGTATCATGGACGTCAACTTAGCTGTCAAGCTCCATTGTCTTAACATCTCCAAGCTAATCATGAAATATCTTGTTGCCATCTCTTTCCACAAAAATAAAAACAGGTATTATTTCACTATTTTATCATATTTTCATTTTTAAAAATAAAAAATACCCCAATATTCACTCCACTTTGCAAAAAAGTAGTGAGACATTAACATATATTTTTCTTACGAATGGATGTTACATAATATGTGTGTATGTGGATTAGTGGTGTCAAAAATGAACCCGACCCAACGACCTGAGTCAACTCCAAAAAAAATCAGGTTCAGATTGGATATTTTCGGATTCGTGTCGGGTTCGGGTTAGAGGGGTTTCGGATTGAAACTTTTCGGGGTTGGGGTTGACCTGAATTTAGGATTTAGTGAGTTTTTTGTAGTTAAATCAAATTTTATTTTGAAATTTAAGATACTTTTATGTATATTAATATCAATGTTAGTGTAATAATGATGAAGTATTAAGATAAAAGTGAAGAATTATAGGGAAAATAGCCAAAAAAAATCATTTTGAATCGGGTTATTTGGGTTGGGTTCGGGTTTGGATTTGGCGGTTTCGAGTTGTATTCGGTTTCGAATCGAGTTCGAGCTGGATTTAAAAAAAAAATTCCAACCCGACCTGACCCGACCCACCCGAATTGGCATCCCTACTCTGGATATATAAGAATTCAAAAATATTGTAAAGTAGAGATCTTTCAAACCAATTCCTTATATTTTTTTTTTCAAATGAACCTTATGATTCAAAAAATTAATACCATAAATTCTGATAATCACTACTTTAATACCTTGCATTTAAAATTCAAAAATAAAATCAAAAAGTGAATTAGATAGGAACCTCAATTTCGCAACTTTGCTATATGTAATACAATCAAGGTTAATTTTTTTCCCCCCTGAAATAGGTACCTATATTTTAAGCCCTTTAGGCTATGTTCACAAACAATTTTAAGGTTGATGCTTCATTATGTCTGGTCTGAAAAGAATGAAAAGCATGTACTAGAGATATGGTGAAATAAGATAGTTTTAACCATCTGTTCAAAATGTACAAGTGAATTAAAAAATTGACCACAAAGAGAAATTAGACAACAGGTTATCCCAATCTAAATATAATTTGGCTATCAAAGTAACACAAAATTATCATGAAATACTAGTTATGCTAATATATCTAATGTGATCCAACACATGATATGATGATGTCAATGACAAAATAATAATATCACTCTAGAGTAGATAATAATATCAGCAAGCCAATATATTGATGCATGAGGTAATAATATGAATTCCCTTCAGAAGAAACCTTTCTTAAAAGAAAGTTGGCAACATGAAGGAATGATTTATGTAAACAACAGACTACCCCAAGGTGATATCTTTAGAAAAGTTAGACGAGGTAAATGGATAATGATGCTCTCTTGACAGGAGATTATAGTTTCTCTCTTAATTTACCTTGTTCCTTTATGACTTCAGTGCAACTTACCTTTATTACCCAAAGTGTTGTCTTTAGAGAAGATTAGAAGAGAAATACGAACAATGATCATCTCTCCATTACAGATTATAGTTTCTCTTTCGTAATTTACCATCTTCTGATATGACTTCATACTTATCTCTACTACAGCCCAACTGATAGATCTTCCACGTATGGCTAACGGAATGCTATTGTGCAATTTTGTGCCGCATTATCCTCGAGAGACAGAGATATATAGAGAGAGAGACTACTCGACGAAAGACAAAACTGTGGAAAGAGAATCGACCTTCGCGTAGTAATCCTTCCAGACACGCCGAGCGATCTGATGACCGCCCAAGTCAAAAGCTTTGAACTTGATCTTCCCGATGCTAAGCTCCTCCGATGTCGGATATTGCGTCGGCTGGTGCTGAACCAACCTCTACATTTCAAACCAACACAAATCCAAACCAAACACCAACAAATTAAAGCGAAACAGGCACCAAGCAATCTTGCAAAGGGAAATCAAAGGGATCCGACCTCATCCTTGAGCATGTGAAGCAGCGTGGTCTTCCCGGCGTTGTCCAAACCCAAGAAGAGGATCTTAGCTTCCTTCTGCCAGAGTCCGAGGGAGGCAAGGACGCCGTAGAACCAATCGACAAGGAACATCGTGGCCGGCGAAGAAGAATTCGGCGACGAGATCTACCAAATCAAAGAAAAGGAAACCAAACCCTAATAAACAAGTAGAAAGGCTGGAATCGGTAGGGAAGACCGAGACTAGTAGATACTTAACGAACCTTCCGAAATAAATAAACAAGTTAAACTATTTATGATATAAACAAGGGAAAATTTGAGAAAACTCCCCAACATCAAAGTGGGCTTTGCATGTACTCCCCAATCAAAAATTTTATTGCATGCATTCCCTGATGCGATTGACAAGACAGTTTTGTGTGTTATTTTTGTTATCAGTATAAAAGAGTAAAAATTCAGTATAAATCGTAAACATTTGAGTATAAATTGTTTGAGATTGAGTACTAATTTAAGAAATTTGAGTATTATTTGAAAAAATTTGAGTATACATTGTTTCAGTATATAATAAAAATTTCAATATTTATTATCAAAATTTAAGTATGAATTGATTTAGATTGAGTATCATTTGAAAAAATTTGAGTATAAAATTTAGAAATTTGAGTATGTGAGGTTGCATCCACCACATCAAGATTTTCACATGAAGGGTCGTCGAAATTTTATACTCAAATTTCTTAAATTAGTACTCAATCTCAAACAATTTATACTCAAATCTTTATAATGTATACTAAGTTTTCACTCTTTTATACTCACGACATCAAGATTTTTACATGAGGGGTCACTGAAACTTTGTACTCAAATTTCTTAAATTATTACTCAATCTCAAACAATTTATACTCAAATCTTTACAATGTATACTGAGTTTTCACTTTTTTATACTCAATCTATTAGGGAGTGAATGCAAAGAATTTATTAAGTGGGGAGTGCATGTAAAGACCAATTTGGGATTGAGGAGTTTTCTCCAATTAACTGTATAAACAATACCAAGAAAAAAAATCTTGCCAAATTCTAATTCTTTCTGGTCAAAATAACATGTAATTTTTTTCTCTCTCTTGTAGAAAAATTATAGTGTAATATTTTATCGAAATAGTAAATTTCCAGACAAGCCATTTGAATTTTCAGAAACGCGAAAACTTTTAACTGATTCTTTAAAATGGAACGACGTCAACATAAAACTTTGAAAGGAAAATGCCATTTTAAAGAATCAGCTAGTTTTCGCTTTTTAAAAGTCAAACCTCAAATTTAGTTGGTTTTGAAAATGAGTTGTTTATTCCCAATTACAACAGTAGGTTTTCAAAAATTACAATTGGAAATGAATTTGAACAACTTCTCCAGTTAGGAGATTTTTGAAATGGAAGCACGTAATGTGAAAAAAGTTCAAGTGGGTTCAAAATAAAAATGATTCAAATTCGGATCGGATTTTATATTCTCTGTATCTATATTCATCGGATATCGAATATTCATTATCATACCTATATCCATTAAAAAAATCAAATATCTTCTATACTAATAAAAAATTTTCTTTCTATTTAATTATTATCATTCAAAAAAATATATTAGAGTTAACATCATATCAAATATATATATATATAATTAAAAATTAAATTAAACATTCATATAATCTACTTTTATGACCAATAAAAATAATAATGGATGAATTCGGTAAAAAAAATATATTTAATATATACATATACATATTATTTAATCGAGTATTCGGATAGGATAATATTAATACTTCCTTTATATCTTCCTCTATTCGGATCGGATATCAAATTCTTCAACAATGAATTAGGAGGAAATTATCATTACTAAGTGGACATTTTGGTAAAATAGTGAAAAAAACATCGGTAAATTGCAGAAAACTCCCCAATCCCCATTTGATCTTTGCTTTCACTCCCCATTTGATAAATTTTTTGCATTTACTCCCTGATGGATTGAGTATAAAAGACTGAAAATTAAGTATATATCAGTGAAAAATGAGTATAAAAGAGTGAAAAGTGATTATAAAAGAGTGAAAATTGAGTACACAATTTCTTGATGTGGTGGATGTAACCTTACATACTCAAATTTTTAACTTTTATACCTAACTTTCTTTAAATAATACTCACAGAACTGTCTTGTCAATCTCATCAGGGATTGCATGCAAAGAAAACTTTGAATGAGGACTGCATGTAAAGTTGAGATTCAACTTGGAGAGTTTAAGAAAATTTCCCCAAAAAACATATGCATTTTATATATTTAAAAATTAAGAGGGCAATTTTTTTTTTAAAAAAGTGAACCTACAATATAATTTTCCGTATTTGCCCTTCTATGAAATAAGGAGCCAGCGTATAAGCTTGCATGCCTGAGTTCCTAAGAAACTTGACTGGAATGAAAATAGATAATTCAAAAAAATAATTAATCAAATAATAATTTTTCGCTATTTATGGAGAAGAAAAAATTTTAAGAATAGGTAGCCGAGTCGAGAATTCTAAATCGCTGATGAAAGACTTAATCAAGGCATCCTGCCTAGGAAGCTAAAGGTAAATAACGAAGTAACCCCGGAATTATGATACAGCGATAGGACGATTAATCGTTTCCCAAACATCCACAATTCAATATCTAACTATGACATATTTTATAAAAAATTTTCCTCTAAATAGGACACGAACCCTGAAACGCTGAACTTCTAGACCGTCCACCACGAACGCTTCCCGATTTATCCTAATGACTGGTGAAAAATTTTCGTAAGACCGAATCGATCACCTTAGATTTATCTATTACCTGATCTAATATATATTTTTTTAAAGGTAAACAAGGAAGTAGGCTACGCAAGAAAGCCTAATAAAACTGCAACAAGGTTACAAGTAAAATGTCGAAGAAAAGCTGATGCCGATACTACACATCATTGGAAAATGTAGTTCACAGCATTATTCAAGGTAGGGCACTTCACATTTATGTAAAAACATTCGAAACAGTGAAACCGGAATTATTGCCCTGCCCCCCTCGATATGTTTCATAGATTGGGGTAAATGTATGCAATTCGAGATTAGTTTCGTGACAAGGTTATGACTCACTTGAAAAAGATCACAATTAGCGAACCAAATAACTATAGAATCTTGCCAGTGGATTATGAGTAGTCGTATAACACGATGCTCTTGTCTTCGGATACACTGGCAAGTCGTCCCGCATGCACGCCCGTTCCTCCAGGAGGACGGAATGCCACGGCCCACACAGCGTCTGAGTGGCTTGCCATAGTCTGGACCGCGGACCTCATGCTGATATCCCATAGCTTAACAGTTTTATCGCCTGACCCTGTAGCTATCGCTGCACCATCTGGACTAGCATCCACGCTGAAGACAAAGTTGGTGTGTCCTGACATTGCACCAGCCATATTCTTGCCATGGGCATCATACATGTGGATTTTAGTACCATCGCCAACAGTAAAGAGCACCCGTGGATCCACTGGGGAGAAGACCATGGATCTCACTCCCCGGCCATCGCCTTCAAGATAGTGAAGGAACTTAGAACGGGCAACATCAAACACAGCGATTGTCCCATCCATAGATCCACAAGCTAATCTTTTACCATCGGGACTCCAGGCAACAGAAAGGATACTTTTGTTGCTGCCAGTCTTATCGGGGCGGGTGCCTTCTGGTTGTGGAACAGCAAGGGTAGCAACAAGTTCCCATGTTGAGGTATCCCACAACTTAACTGAACCACTGCCACCTACAACAACTGCCAGAATGGTGCCCTGAAAGGGGTAAACGAATGAGATATTCTGCGCAAATTCTCTAAATATTCCAAGTAACAACCATAAACAGAATCTAAGCATACAAAATTATTCATATTGCCGAATGAAGGTTCGTCAACAAATAGCCTAAAAGAGCCATCTATACATCCCAAGGATGTATAAACACTTCAATTATATGACAAAAGCACCTAATTTCGCATATAGTCCGTATGTGGTAGAGAGCTTCAGGTGAAAGAAGTTTCTTCAAAAAAGTAAGCGAAATGTTTAGCTTCATTAGTCTTACAGCAAGATTGTCAAACAAGTAATCATGTGCCCTCACATTTTCGTGAATTGTCAAACAAAATTTACTAAGCACAATAAACATGCATTATTGCTTTTTAAGTAGCCCTAATGGAATGAACCAGACAAGTATGATTTATTCAGGAATATTCATTCAACTTCAGACTCGTCAATATTTTGATGAAACAAGTATTATCTTGTGAAAAAATTCATGCAAAATTGCAGAAAATAATTCTTTCAGCTTTGGTTGTGCAAAGTGGAGGTTGGATATCCAAGAGGTCAAATTAGGGAGGAAATGAGGCAGGCAATGATTTTGCAGTGTGGATGTTGGAAGTCCAGTGAAGTTGCATCAGAGTAGTGTGGATGGCAACTCTACGCAGTGCGGAATGCTAGATTTCAAAGGAGTCAAATGGGAGGACACTTGTGTGATGCGAACACCAAAGGCTAGATGTCAAAGAGGTCAAATCGAGGGAAGAAATTAGGGGGAGGGACAATTGTAAATAAGGGGGAGGGACAATTGTCAGAGGGGGTCCAAATCAGGGGAAGGAAAAGGCATGTGGTGAAATAGAGTTGTGTGCAGGTGGTGGGATGGCTAGATAGTGGTGGTGACTAACAGTGACTGGCTATCACTCAACTTGGCAGGTCAGTTTTTTTAGGAATGCTTTAGTTGACATGACTGGACTGTAATCAGTCCGGTTTCATAGTAATCTTTTTGATCATAGTATAATGAGTCACTATGTTTTATTATTCTGTACATGCAAGTGATATTTATCAAGTTAAAAATTACAATTAAACAAAGGATATTTAATAGAAATTCATTTGGTACATACGCTCAGTGGCTCACACTTTAACTACAAAAAAACCATATCAAAAGATTTACTTCTATGGAGTCATGGCGGTCGCTGTTATCTAACCCAAGTGTGTCATGGTGTTTTAACAAGAATACATTGTAAGAACAAAAATCAAAAAAGAAACAAGATTTCAACTTTATAGAAAAGCATATGATCGGTAATCCAAGGTGTTTGGAACTAATATGACTCCAAATTGGAAATAACACATCAGATTTATGTTTGGAACCTTCATAGAAAACACAATCAGTAATTCAATATGCAAGGTGCTAACGTCGTACTGGTACTTTAGGAAACTGACATGTATAGCTTCAGGATGAAGATGAAACTCACAATGCTCATGATTACAACTCAAATCCAAAAATATTTTCCAAATTTTGGGGGCTATATCTATCAGAAAATCCATACAATATCAGCATCTAACCATAACAAGTCTTGAGAATGAATACTAAAATATAAACAAATGTTGCAAACTTGTACTGTCAATGAAACAAGGTTCTGAGAACCGAACCGGACATTGAACCGGTCGAAACAATTAATCAGATTCAAGTTAACTAAGATATAACGTATATAATAAAATATTATTATATAAATATAAAACTAAAATTATCAACTATTTTTAAATTAGATCAACTATGTTAACATTGATATATTTTGTCAGCAACTCAGTACATATCTGAAAAAAAAGATTATTAAAGAAAAATTCAAATTAAAACATGGATCAAAATCTGAATACGAATTGAAGAATCTTATTAGAAGTTAAATTATATCACAGTAACATTTGTCACCGATAAACACTTAAATAGGACACTAGTAAAGCACATACAAAATTGCACATCCAAATATGTCATATATTGCTGTCATCATATGCCAGCACGACGACGCAACGAAGCTGGAGACGGGGCGAGACTAGTGGCAACGAGGCGAGGCTAGCGGAGGCAGGGTGCCGCGGCGAGACTGGTAGAGGCAAGGTGACGCGGCGAGAGACTGGCGGCGGTGACTCTCTTGCAAAAACAATATGTTTTTTCGTTTGGGACTTTGGGTGAAAGCAAACTAGGTTTTTGATATTTTATTTTTTAATTTTCATTTTTAGTAAGAAAGCAAAATTGCAAAAGGGGGGAGGGGGGAAAAAATCAAAAAATGAAAATAAAATAAACCAAGCCGGTTTGACCGGTTTTTCCGGTTTGTCCGGTTCACCGGTTCCCGCCCGGTTCAGAACGGTTCACATCCGGTTGTTGAGTAGCCGGTTTTCAGAGTCAACTCGGACCGGAAATCTGACCGGTTCCCGGTTCAACCGGTCCGACCGTCCGGTCCGGTCCGGTTTTCAGAACAGTAAAGCTTTGACTTTAAACTGTAAATCAGTTAAATCGTTAATGTTAAAATTAGCAGAAGAATCCACAAGAGATATTCCTCATTATGGTACCACGTTAATACATCCTTAAATATCCATCAGCTTATTTATCTACCATTACATGCTTCACTACTATTTGCTGACTAAGGTTTCTTCACTTTTTTCAGCCTATCACCTACGTCAGGAAAAGGAAGAAAAAAATGGGCTGCTTTTCTGCACGTCATGAGGTTAGCAAACTAGGTACCTATTCAATATTCATTAATAGTAAGACAACAAAAAACTGATGTGAATAAGTGCAACAACAAATACACAAAATCTCCCCGTTCTCATGGTATAAATATAGAGACAATTTTACCAATATTAAGGCAAAATGGCACTCACCTTATCGGCATCCTATGTTATATACTATTATAATGACCCGTAAAAAATGTGTTGCAAAAGGCACAACTAAAACCCTGAGAGCATAAGAAGTTGTTGAATCACAAGCCACCATAAAATTGTCCATTGGTTGTCATGTATTCAGACATGAAGCAACACAAATGTCTCACCAGGAACTGTATCCAGCAAACCATCATGCAAAACAGGAAGGAATTTCAGATCTAGGTTATATGTCGGATGTTAATGATATATTAAGAATGTCAGTAAAGAATTTACTACAGGTACATGCTGGAGTTAAATAGCTTACTTAAGACTGTTATCCTAGTGCATGCTCGATACATCGTAGATATTAACGCCAGAGGATTGTTTGCAACATTATTCCCAGAAACGATCAAAGAAGCATAATGAATTCAAAAAAAAAATGAAACCGATGAAAGCTGAATAGGAATGGCAGGAACGGAATGAGGGCCTCACCTTTGGGTCAAACTGCATACTCGACATCACAGATGGAGTCGACTCGAGGGTGGCAATGGATGCATTCGAGTCAACGTCGAAGACGCGGATAAAGCCGTCCATCGAGGAGGAGGCCGCCACCGCGCCGGAAGGGTGCGCCGAGACGGCCACCGCAACCTCTGAATGTCCCTTCAACGGCTCCGACACGAACGAGCTCGTCCGGGCGCCACAAGCGCAGCGTCTCATCGAGCGACCCAGTCAGCAAGAGCGCCGGCCTCTCGTTCGTCGCCGGGATCCACGCCGCCGCGTATACGGAGTCGTCATGGGCATTCTCCACCGACTTCAGCCCCGCCAGCTTCATCTCGCCGCGGAAAAAGCGACAATGTCCTTGATCGAATCAGAGGTCTGGGAACGGAAAAAGTAAGGCTGCGTAGCATTGTTTTTCATTTTTATTTTTCGTAAAAAATATAATTTTAAAAAAATATATTTAGTTTGTATTTTTTAATCTTATTTTTAAAAAAAATAATATTTTTTGGAAAACTAAAAAATAAAATAATTTTTTTTAAAAAAATAAGAAATGTGATTTTTAGAAAATAAAAATAAAAAATAGAACAAATCAAACGTCCTCTAAAAAAATCCTAATTCTTAGCGGTTAATTAAAGAGAGAAACATTTTGCAATTTACTATATTGCACAGGTAAATACGTAAAATATTCAAATTATGTAAAATAGGCTCGAAATTATTAAATTATATATTTATTTTTAATGGTATCCCTATCAATCGAAGGTTGTAAATTTTCATCGACAGTTGAATTTTACCGGTCGAATGACTTTGTTTCTAATCTCACGTAACAGTTGACTGATTTGAAATTAGCTGTTTGTTTTAATTTTTTTTAATTAAAATATTTTAGATAAAATCGGTTAAACGATTTTGGAATAATATAAAATTAGTTCATATATATATATATATATATATATGGTTAGTTCTTCTGAATATATTCATTCTCTCAAACATCAATATAACCCAATATATTAAGAGCATTGATTTTTTAAACATAAATTCGATTGTTTGAAAATTTTAATTCATGTTAAAAATCATTACACTTAATATATTTGGTCAAATTAATATTTGAGGACGTGCATATAATCAAGAGAACTAATCATACATATAAAATTAATTTCATATCAATCCGAATTCGTTTATCTATCAATCAGTTTTGCCCAGGCATATGAAGGTAAAATCGATTGATGAACCAAACGACTTTAGATTGATATGAATTAGTTCTTATGTGTATGATTAGTTCTCTTAATTATATTCACACCCTCAAACATCAATTTGATCCAATATATCAAGAGTAGTGGTTTTTGAACACGAATTAAATTTTTTAAATAATCAAATTCGTATTTAAAGAATCACTTCTCTCAATATATTGAGTTAAATTGCTGTTTAAAGGTGTGAATATAATCAAAAGAATTAGACGAATATATAGGAGTTAATTTTATGTCAATCTGAAGTCGTTTGATCCATCAAACGATTTTGGATAAAATCGGATTATGGACCAAACAAATTGGTTAACAGACCAAACGACATCGGATTGACATGAAACTAAATTCAATATTTTAGTTTAATACTCATGTTATATCCATGTACTTAAATATCAATTTGACTAAATATATTGAAAGTAGTGATTTTTAAAATACGAATTTAATTATTCGAAAAATCTAATTCATATACAAAAAATCACTACTCTCAATATATTAAGTAAAATTGATGTTTGAGGATATGGATATAATTAGGAGAATTAGATGAATATATAGGAGCTAACTTCATGTTAATCCAAAGTCATTTGGTCCATTAGGCAATTTTGGGCAAAACCGACTAATAGACCAAACGAACCGGTTGATAGACCAAATGACTTCAAATTGACATGATACTAACCTTTATATTTTAGTCTAATTCTCTAAATTATATTTATGCTCTCAAATATTAATTTGACTTAATATATTGAGAGTAGTGATTTTTGGAACATGAATTTGATTGTTCGAAACATCTAATTTGTATTCAAAAAATCATTAGACTCAATATATTGAGTGAAATTAATATTTGAGGGTATGAATATAATCAGGAGAATTAGATAAATACATAGGAGGTAGTTTCATATCAATTTGAGTTCGTTTGGTCCATCAGTCGATTTTGGGCAAAACTGGCTGAGGGATCAAACAAACTAGTTAATAAACAAAACAACCTCAGATTGACATGAAACTAACTCTAATATTTTGGTCTAATTCTTCTGATTATATATATATTCTCAAATATCAATTTGACTTAATATATTAAAATTAGTGATTTTTTGAACATGAATTTAATTGTTCGAAAAATCTAATTTATATTTAAAAAATCATTACACTCAATATATTAAGTCAAATTAATATTTGAGGGCATAAATATAATTAAGAGAATTAGATAAATCCATAGGAGACAGTTTCATATCAATCCGAGTTCGTTTGGTCTATTTATCGGTTTGTTTGGTCTATTTACTGGTTCGTTTGGTCTATCAGCCGATTTTGGGCAAAATATGTTGATAGATCAAACAAACCGGTTAATAGATAAAATGATCTTGGATTGACATGAAACTAATTTCAATATTTTAGTCTAATTCTCCTAATTGTATCCATGTTCTCAAATATCAATACGACTTAATATATTGAGAGTAGTGATTTTTTGAATATGAATTTAATTGTTCAAAAAATCTAATTTGTGTTCAAAAAATCATTACTCTCGATATATTGAGTGAAATTGATATTTAAGGGCATGAATTTAATTAGGAGAATTTTTAGAATACATAGGAGCTAATTTCATGTTAATCCGAGGTCGTTTGGTTTATCAGTCGATTTTGGGTAAAATCGGCTAATGGACCAAATGAAATGGTTGATGGACTAAACGACCTCGGATTTACATGAAATTAACTTATACTAACTTATATATTTTAGTCTAATTCTCCAAATTATATCAATACTCTCAAACATCAATTCGACTCAATATATTGTGAGTAGTGATTTTTGAAAGATGAATTTGATTATTTAAAAAAATCTGATTCGTGTTTAAAAAATCACTACACTCAATATACATAGGAGGTAGTTTCATATCAATCTGAGTTTGTTTGATCCATCTACTAGTTCATTTGATCCATCAGCTGGTTTTGGGTAAAACCAGATGATGAACCAAATGAACGGCTGATAGACTAAACAGTCTTAGATTGATATGAAATTAACTTTTATATTTTAGTCTAATTCTCTTGATTATATCTATGCCCTCAAACATCAATTTAACTCAATATATTGAGAGTAGTGAATTTTTAAACACAAATTAGATTTTTCGAACAATTAAATTCATGTTTCAAAAATCACTACTCTCAATATATTGAGTCAAATTGATGTTTGACGACATAAATATAATTAGGAAAATTAGATAAATATATAGGAGGTAGTTTCATATCAATCCGAATTCTTTTAGTCCATCTACCAATTTGTTTGTTCCATTAGTCGATTTTGGACAAAATCGGTTGATGGACCAAACGACTTCGGATTGACATGAAACTAGTTCCTATGTATTCATCTAATTTTCCTGATTATATCCAACCCTCAAACAACAATTTGACCCAATATATTGAGAGTAGTGATTTTTTAAATACAAATTTGATTGTTTAAAAAATTTAATTCGTGTTCAAAAACTACTTCTCTTAATATATTAGGTCAAATTGATGTTTGAGGGTATAAATATAATCAAGAGAACTAATCATACACATAAGAACTAATTTCATATCAATCCGAAGTCGTTTGATCAATCGACCAATTTTGCCTTCTTATGCTCCGACAAAATTGACTGATAGACAAAACAAATTTAAATTGATATGAAATTAATTCCTATGTGTATGATTAGTTCTCCTGATTATATCCACGCCTCAAATATCAATTTGATATATACTAAGAGTAGTGATTTTTTGAACATAAATTGAATTTTTCGAACAATCGAATTCGTGTTTAAAAAATCACTGTTATCAATATATTGAGTCAAATTGATATTTGAGGGTGTGGATATAATCAAGAGAACTAACTATATATATAAAAGTTAATTTTATATTATTTCGAAATCGTTTGATATATTAATTGATTTTATTTAAAATAAATTTTAATTAAAAAATTTAAACAGTCGACTGATTTTACAAAGTAAAGTGTTCTTGTTTTTATCCGCAGCTTAAGATCAGTAATTCGACTGATGAATCGAGTTAGAGATAAAATTAAAAATAGATATATAATTTGATAATTTTTATCTTACATAATTTAAATATTTTACAAATTTAAGTATATGATTTAATAAATTGCTGAATTTTTTGAGTGATAAACCCCAACGTCTAAATGGAGCCGCTTCGAATAGATCGGGTGTTGAGCACAGGGATCTATCAGAGATTAGAGCAACCAGTCAAAATTCAAAACCCCGAATGAGAAATATGCAGACAAATAAAATGGAGTTTGTTTTTCGTAATGCAATTTATTTATTTATTTTTTTGCTTTTATATAGCATAATAATGGTGACTGTTTATTAAGATGATCAATGAATCAAACGTTTGATAATTGATAATAACATATTTATATTCGTTCATATATATAAAACTAAATAAATAAATAAATTTAATAAATATGTTCAATTATATATATATAGATGATCCTGTCGACAAGCGGAGAAGACTCTCACTCAGATGATCAGATGACACAGTGAAATAGACAAATCGCAAGGGCGCTTAGGGTTGAATGAACCCAAGGCTGCCAAGAAGAACCAACAACTTGGAGGAGGAACGGGGTTTAGAGTGGAATAACAAAGGAGTTGTCGGGCAATGAGAAGTCAATCTCCTCTTTGAAGCACTAAGTGAATCTTATATAGGGGAGGGGGATGACTCCTGCCATGTCTTGGCTGTCTTGCCTCATAAAAGTCAATCTTCTGACAGATAATCTTGTGGCAGCTTTATTTTTCCCGAGGGTTTGGTGTGGCCGCTAAAAGGTCATTTATTCATCCCTACTGTCATTTTACCATCAGGCATTAATGCTTGATGTCCAGGGCGGACATGATTATGGTAGATGTCTCTTCTTGACAATAAGAGGATCTGGGGTATCTTTCTATATCTGATGGAGTCTAATTGTAATTAAACGGCTCTGATCGTGCGATCACCCCCACTTGTCTTATTATACAGCTCTGCAAATCTATCCGACCCTAGCCGATCGGTCGCAAGGAGTCATCCAGAGGGGCTCAATCGCCCGACCACCAATTGCTTTTGAATGAGCAAGTCGCCTGTGAGAGGATCCAGTCACTCTTGGTGCCCGCCAGTCCGATCGGCTGGCTGAGTGCACTCGACCAGCCGCACATTGAGTATGTTGAAAAATCACTGATCGTCCATAGTAATGCAGCATGCAACCGAAAATTTATTTTACTTGCAACATTATAAGTCATCCACCCTACATTTCATAATTCATTCAACTCAACAATTAGACGTTGAAGGAAAACATCTATCTTATCTTTGAGATTGGTTGGACTAGGAATCAATACAATAAAGAATATAAATTTGTCTTTTAGTAAATTGTAAAGTGTCAATATTACTGGCCAAGATGAATATTGCTGTCTCGACTAATCAAATAGTTGAAAGTCATCTGCAGAAAGTCTCAATATGATATTACGAGGTTTCATTGCCAATGAAAAAATATAGTATCAAGATGTTTTCATACAGGAAAATCACATGGACGACACATAATACCTCCTTCGTACTCATGCTCATGATGCTACATCATGTAGCATGCTGTAGTGGCAGATGCATATAAGCATTAAAATCTAGAAGTTAATGAAAAATAATATATGACTTTTCATGCAATATTTTTCTTCTTCTTCCCTAGTATACGAGTATGATGCTTATAACGCGGGTAACTATAGATTTTTGCATTCACTCAGTTTATTGTCTTCACTATAATAGATTATGTAGTTATTTATACAACAATCAATCTTTTCTATAGGCAAACTAAAACCTCTAACCAATTTCTTTGTATTATAAAAGCTACGTCATTATGTTATCAACAGGGAACAACTATGACATTAATTGACATATTTCATCATAATATCTTTTTGAAAAATGATGTTCTATTTTCATATTTAACAACCTTGCAGTAGCTGATAACTGAGAATGACCAAAAGGAATACCTTCCTACAATTCTCTTTCACTAGACTTTAACATATCATATAATTGTTGATATTCATGTGCAAATATTTCATCTATGTTGGAATAATCAACTGCATTCATCACATCTTGAACCATTGATTGCATTGCAATATCATTAGTTGATGATTCGAGCGGCACAACAAAAGTGTATGATGAACCAAGAGAATGCCCAATTGATTCATATACATAAAGTTCTCCATGATAATACCAATTCTAGTAATTTGGTACAAAACTATTTCTACATATATGTACTCTCACGGTATGCTCATCACGATAGTTTGTATTCTGCATTTTCTATGATTACACAGACACTTTAACTTAGCACCATCCATACATTCTAGATGACTTTTAGCAATTCCCCACGGGATGGACTGATGGTTAGTGCGTAGGTGTTGCCACCAAGAGGTATGGGGGTTAAATCCTGACAAAGCTAGTATGCCCACCCTCCCCACGCGCTAGCCACACATCCGACCTAGTAGCCTCCGAGATTTACCTCCTCCGTGTTGGCCCTAGGACGGATTGGCGGGGGCATTGGGGGCGAGTGAATCGCCTTTTACCACCTACACGACTCTTAGCAAACTTTATAAATTGTTCAAGATCAGTAATAAAATCATTTCTGATAAATTCATTGTCTAATCAATTGTACATCTAAACTTTGTTCATATACATTGTTGCCTAATAAGAATAAAATTGAAATATTAATAAACTTTTATAAATTGAATAAATTAATTAGTAAAAGTTAATTAAATATTGTAAATTGTAAAATTATTGTTTAATTAGTTCGCATTAACATTTATATTAATGTATGCTTATTTTTTTATTCTAATTAAAATATTTAATTAAATTAATTAAATTAAATCAAGCATTTAATACTTTTTACTACTTACTATAATATTCATAAGATTATAATTAAAGCAATCATCATGTGGTGAGTAAAATAAACCTAAATAATTAATTCTAAATGCTAGCTCTTGTAATAAGTTCTAAAATAACATTCTAAATTAACAAAATAATTAAATTATATTATAACTAAAAGTACCTCCTATAATAAGCACTAAAATTAATAAAATTCTAACCTAACAAAAATATAAGAACGAATTATAACTGATGATGAAATATCAAGTCGGAGAAAAACAGTAAAAGTAATAACCTACCAATAAAAAATATACCTAAAATTAATTACAATATTTCAAAAATAAATAAAATAAATATATATACAAACTAAATACTAAATCGGATTTAGGATTAAACCAACTGAGAAATGAAATATCATATGAACAAATAGCCCTTGAGTAACTAGATCAAAGTAAAACTAAAAGAAATACAAAAAAGTATAATATTTCTTACTGGTTCAAATGTATATGAAGTTTATAAAGATGTATATTATAATTATACTTACTAGTATGAATTAAAATACAACCTTTCTTATATAATTGATCTGAGTATACATTTGATCTAAGTTATCAATTACATATAGCAAAAATCATTCGTGCCATGAATACAAGAGATAACGATGCTCAATTATTTTTAGTTTTGATTTATGTAGTTACTCAAATGTTATTTATTTATATGACATCATTTCACAGTTAATAACGCGGTCGACAAGGGCCATCGTTGCCTGATAACGACCCCCAGGGGCCGACAGCACCCGACAGTGGTCCATAGGGGCTGACAACTGCATGCAGGGGGCGATAGCGGCTAGCCGCGACCCGCCTCCGGCCAGGTGGCCAGATCTGGCCCGTCGGTCGGAGCCGACTGGAAATACAACAGGGAAAAAACAAAAATAAAAAAGACTTATCGAAAAACGAGAGCAGGAAGAGGAGGAGGCCGGACTGCGGAGGAGGAGTTCGAGTGCGTACGAGAAGAAAAATTAGGGGTCAACCCTAATTTTATTTGCTAGTTTTCGACGGAAATATAATTCAATCGAAAATTTCCAACGGAATTTTAGTTCCGTCAAAAATTTTTGTAGGGAAATGTCATAGCCACGTGGCCAAACCTTAAATTCCCAATGGAATAAGGTTTCCGACAGAAATAATTTCTTACGGAAAAAAAATCCATCGGAAATGAGCCAATTTCCGACGAAATTAGGTTTCTTTCCGTCGGAAACCTAATTCCGTCGAGAAATTGCTTGGCCACGTGGCCAAACTGGAAATTATCGACGGGAAATATGATTCTGTCGGTAGTTTCTGACGGAATAACAATTCTGTTGGAAACTAACGACGGAATTGATATTCTGTTGATAATTCTATCTGTAATATAGATTTTTTTTTTTTTTTTTTTTGTATTGCAACGAAGGGAAGAGGGACAGTTGCTGCTCACGAGAAGACGAAGAAGAAGCTGGCACATGGAGATTTGTGCGTGAGGTGGTGGGATTGAGACCACATATGTAAAAGAGTAAAAATAAAATAGAAAAGAGAATATATTTTCTTAAAAATTTCTAATTTATTTTAAATCAATTGAACTGTTTTAACGAATTAAATTTAGTTCGACAATAACTTAACAAAATTAATTCTAATTTGGACCAACATATTCTTTATCTCCGTGTCTACGAGATGAATTTTATTTCATCCTAATACGATTTTAATTCAACATTTTCACTTTATGTTGTATTCATTAATTAATTTATTTAGTTAAAAAAATTCAATACTTAAGGTAGATATTAAAAAAAAAAATTGTACTGGGCTATAGCTCAAGGCAGTCCTTCACTTGATCCGTCATTATCAAATTCAAAAATAATTTTTCTTCTGAAAAAAAGCAAACAAATTTAATTAAGAATTTGAGTTCATAATAAAAAAATTAAATCAACAATTATTTTAATAACTTAATTTATTTTAAATACAATTCGACACGATTTAAAATTTATTATCTTATCAAATAAATTTTACCATGGACTCATTTAGGTTTGGATGTGTATTTCAAAAATTATAGGAAGTAGGTTGAATATCATTTGAAACAAATTCTAATAATTTTTAAATGGAAATGTTATACAAATTCTTTAATTATTTTTAAAGAAAATTGATATTAAATTGTATAAGGCCTGCAAGGTGAGAGAGGTCATTTCCCAGTGCGTAATAATTATTCCACTAGCGTAAATAATTAATAACAATTAGTCCAGCGAACTAAAATCTAAGCCGTCCAAGCACTAGACGCGAGATTTCTGAAGGCGATATCAGCCGTCCGATGGCCGAAGTCGACCTTGTGAGTTTGTGGTTCTTTGTGATCTACGATATTCCTGAAGGGACCGCCGTCGAGTTCGATTCGCATCGAATCGGAGCGCCAGCCAGTGCCTAGCGGCCGTCGCATCGCGCTTCCGGGAACGATGGGGCGGTCGGCGCCGTGCTTCGAGTGCATGGAGCGGCAGCTCCAATACGATTTCTCACCCGATCTCGTCTTCCGATATGGAATCTCGGACTACGCCCTCCCCTTTGGCTCGTCCGCCGCTGTTCAGGTCTGATTCACCTCCTACTCTATGAGCATTGTTTTTTATATTAAAACCCGCTAATTGGTCGAAAGATTGAATTTTGAGTTATCCTAGATGGTATAAAATCCTTAAACCTGATTCTGGTTTCTTAAAGTTTGTTCAAATGCTGCAATGGACGCTTACTCTCGGTGTTTTCCTTGTTGAGTTTAATATGAAAAATACAAATTATCAGTGGATCATAAAAATTCAGCCTTAAATTTGGTTTGGGTGGGCATGGAGCACGTGGCACGGAATTTGGATGGTTAAACCAGTAGATAACGCCTGCTGAGCCTCACGAATGCCTTGAATATCAGATATCAGCTATACCATACTGATGGAAGTGCGTGGAGTATTTTTTTACTTAGTTAATACTAATTGCATCAAGCATTTCGGCTAACTGAGATTATGGAGTATGTGTGTATTTATTATTGCTTTTGAGTTTAAAGCTTTCTGTTTTGCTCGCTTTTATTAACTAGGCTGAGAGCTCTGCTGTGTGTATAAAAGTGATTTATGTCAATACTAGGAGAAGAATTGCTTGTATTAGTTAATGAGTACTATAAAGAATATGTTGATGCAACATGTTGACCAAAAGCCAATCATGTAATATATGTCGTTCATTCATTAGCCTGATTCATTCCACCATTTCTTGCTGTGAGAAACAATGCTTACTTATTCAATTTATCAATTTATTTTAATATTAATTTAAATTTTGAAGTAGACGATTTGTTTACTAACTTGGAGAGATTGGGACTTTCATTCTGGTGTCTGCTCATTTATCACTACCATTATAATTTCTACACCCAAGACTATTATGGACAATTGGAGATGCAAGCACCTATTTTGTCTAATAATTAATCATGTTGTTTTCTTATTGTTTAGAAGGAAGAGAAAAGGGTAAAGACTCGATTCCAACATGTAGGATGAGAAAAGAATACATAAGTTTCTCACCCATTGGAATGGATGTACAAAGAAAAAAAACATTGAATATGTTATGCTACTTGAAGCTCAATACTTTCATCTATTTCCTAACTCAATTGAAAATACACCTACTCGAAACTGCTAACAAATCTTCTAGTGTTGAGTCGTCCTTATTGGGGAGAATAATGAAACTTAGGAATTTAATATTTAAGCATTTTACTTTGGAAAAGTTAATTTTTTAGTTTTTTAATTGATGGATGGATGAATAATAAGTTATTCAAAATTGAGCTATCTTGAGGGATGATTATTTGATCCTTTGGTTAAAAGTAAAATCCTATAAGATAGTAGTATTTCTCCCTATACTTTATGGGCTATAGGGTTAGGATTTGTGTAGTTATTGATCAAGATAAATATACTAAAAGCAATTAGGTGTAGCTCCAATCAATAATACAATAAAAGAAACTATGTTAAGATTGTATGAATATGTTTAAAGGTAACAAATACAGTTTATCCCCACTTAGTGGGATAAGGCTTGATTGTTGTTGTAACCAATACAGTTTATAAATAAACCAGTTAAATCAATTATAATTGAAGGTTCATGGAGAAAGGAAGGCCAAAAATTCTCTAGTTAATGGAATTAAAAGTGATTATAGAAATTTGAATATTACTAGTGATATATAGCCTTGCATAGAGTTTGCAGGAAAGACAAAATCCATATGGCAGATCCCAAATAGTTAGGACTAACATGGCTTGATGCTGATGACAGCGACAACAAAAATGACGAGGATGAAGGATGATATGAGCTAGGACAAGGAAGATGATGAGATCTGGTTCTATATTTGAGTTAGAATGAACTTTTAATGAAAACCACTTTTCAGTATAAGAGTTATTTCATCTGGTGCCAACAGTTATATAACAATCGGTTTGTCCAATCTCTTATATGAATAATTTTTCTCTGTATGGCAGGTCAACTTGACTGGGGATGGAGACAATAACTTGAGGTAATGTGAGGTTACAATGCTACTGTGAAAATTATTTTTGAAATGACTTACTTTCATCGCCTTGCTTTACAATTATTACTGACACTAGTTAAGTTTGGTGAATGGAGCATAATTTCAGTGAGGAAGTCTCTCTTCAACTTGTTTTGGTGGGATTATTCAATGAGAAGATTAGGTTATTCAGGCGAAACTTGTAAGTAATCAAATTACTTTTGCTATTAGATATTTGTTAATTCCTGAAATATTTGGTAATTGAGCTTAGTGATTTGAATTATGAATGGGACCCTACTTGCGTTTCTAACAAATCCTTGGATGTCCTTTGGACAGGGAGCAGAATGAGGGTAACCAGTCTTCCCTTGAAAAAGGGTCGAGCCTAAAGGATGTTGATGACAATTCTGTTAGCAATGGGTTGCAATCTTCAATTCAAAATGGCTCCTTACTCTCCTTCATTGTACCTGGGGATGATCTAGTAGCTTACAATCACAAAACTTCTGTTAGAAATCCCGAATGGCAATATATAATAAAAACAATTACTAAACTAAATCCAGCAGTTTATGTTGGCAGAGCTTCCTATGCTACTGTAAGAAACCTTTGTTTGAAATATGTTTTTGGAACTACCGAAAACAATGCAACATCCTTAATAAAATTCTTTACCGAAGGCAGTACTGATCATTGTGCTGCAAACTTTCTTAAGTTGGTTGCTTTTCCTGCAACTGAGAATAATTTTACTGGTAGCATGAGACATCCTAATATATTCCCCATCCTAGGCATACTAGAAGCACAAGAACACTCATATTTGTTACATCCAGAAGCTCCATACACACTAGATAACATTATAAATTATAGTCCCAATGTATTGAAATCTGATTGGCACATTAGATTTTTGGCCTACCAGATTCTTTCTGCTTTAGCATACATTCATGCCTTGGGATTTTCTCATGGAAATGTAAGCCCTTCCAGCATACATTTGAATGAGTCACGTTGGGCATGGTTGAGTGTCAGCGAGATATCATGCTTGAAAGAGGCTTCTTCTGCTTCTGAAAAAAGTTGTTTCGTCGAGGAATGTCCTTGTCAAGTTATTTATGCTGATCTTGGGTTGTCGACATCTATGTTTTGGAGTACCAATTTCAAGCTATGGTGGGCAGGCAAATTAAGCAATTATGAATATCTGCTTGTGTTAAACAAGTTAGCCGGTAGAAGGTGGGGTGATAATTCATTCCATATGGTAATGCCCTGGGTCATAGACTTCAGTGTGAAACCTGATGAAAATTCTGATGCTGGGTGGAGGGATCTTACAAAAAGCAAATGGCGCTTGGCTAAGGGAGATGAACAATTGGATTTCACATATTCATCATCTGAAGTTCCTCATCATGTTTCTGATGAATGCCTCTCTGAGCTGGCAGTCTGCAGTTATAAAGCCAGAAGGCTGCCTTTGTCAGTACTCAGGTCTGCTGTCAGATCTGTTTACGAACCTAATGAATATCCATCTAACATGCAGAGATTGTACCAGTGGACTCCGGATGAGTGCATTCCTGAGTTCTACAGTGATCCTCGAATCTTTACTTCTCTTCACTCTGAGATGAGTGACTTAGCATTGCCTTATTGGGTGACATCTCCTGAGGAATTTATTTCATTGCATCGAGATGCTTTAGAAAGTGACCGTGTATCTCAACAACTTCATCATTGGATTGACATTACCTTTGGTTACAAGTTATCTGGTCAACCATCGATTGAGGCAAAGAATGTAATGTTGCCTACATCTGATCCATCAATGCCAAATTCAACAGGGCGGCTACAACTTTTTACTAAACCACACCCTAGGCGCAGTGGCATCACAGCTCATTCTTATTTCTATGGCATAAAAGAGTCATGTCAAAAGTGCCAATTGCAACATGAGAGCAAAGGGTCTAGGTGTCCTAACAATCTCTTGCATTTGGATTCCAGGGAACAATTATCAAAAGCTAGTTTTTTAGAAAATTTAGAGCTAGCCAATCTTTTCAGTGAAGAAACATGTCATCTAGATCCTGTTTACTGTGGCAATGCTTGTTCTTTAAGGTATCAGCCCAATGATCTTTCCGCCATTGACATTCTAGAAGAGGCCAGCAGTACTTCAGTTTCATCTGATTTCGATTTATGTTCCCTTCTTGAGTGTTTTGAGCCTGATGCTAGTTCTTTTATGGGCTTTCAAGAGTTCCTTAAATGGAGACAGATGTCATCATCCTCCAGCGTACAATCAGAAAAGCAGTCTTGGGATATATTTTCTTTTGGTTGCATATTGGCTGAACTTTATTTGAAGAGACCACTCTTTGATTGTGTCTCATTTGCTGCATACAAAGAAAGTGGTGTCAACCCAGTAGCAGTCCAAGAACTACCTCCTCATGTTGCAGTTCTTGTTGAAGCATCCATTGACAAAGACTGGAGAAGGTAATTTTTGAGTGCTTCTATTTAAGAATTTCTCAGAAACACTTGTACACTATTTTGTTTAAAGGGCATGCCAGTTCTGTCCAGACCAATTAGTCTTCCATTGGCATGTGATTAGGCTTCCAGAATCATTCAATTTATTTCGTTTCTGATTTATCGGTTACCTCTCTCATCCTTTCTTTGTTCTGTGGTGATATGTACAAAACTTTCATATCAATCATTTTGTAATTCATCAGGAGGGCATCGGCAAAGTGCTTTCTCAAGTCACCATATTTTTCTGGAACTGTCCGATCTGCGTATCTGTTTCTTGCACCATTTCAGCTCTTAGCTAATTCTGGTTACTGCTTTCAGTATGCTGCTAAACTTGCAAGTGGAGGAGCTCTCAGATCAATGGGGTCATTTGCTGCAGAGATATGTGCCTCTTTCTGCTTACCTCTTGCAAAATCATCTCTGTCTGATGTTGAAACTGAATCTCTTTTGTGTCTTCTTAAAGAATTCTTGAATTGCCTGAGTTCTCAGGCAGTAAAAGCATTGTTTTTCCCCATGATTCAGAATGTTCTGCAGGCAGGTGCTACTCCAGTGTGTGTGCCCATTTTTTCCCTACAGTTGCATTTATCTGAAATACAAAAGTTTTCCTCTCTGAGAACTTGTATTATTTTGATCACAGGCATCACAATATTCACATCTTAAGGTCTCGCTCCTTCAGGACTCATTTATGCAGGATTTGTGGAAAAAATTGGGCAAACAAGCATATTTAGAGAATATGCATTCTCTTGTCATTGCAAATTTAGTAAATCCACCTAACAAAGTAATTGTAGCAGCTGCTGCTGTCATGCTAATTGGTTCAAGCGAAGAACTTGGTTTCCCAATTACAATCCATCAGGTCTTTATATTGCTCATGAAAACTCTAATAATCAGCTTACATGTGATGACAGAAATTTATATCAGGTTAATTACGGTTCATGTTTCAGACAGTCTTACCACTAGTACATTCCTTTGGAAAAGGGCTTTGCTCGGATGGAATTGAAGCTCTGGTTAGAATTGGTACTTGAGTTAATTGTGCTCTCAATTGTGTGGGATCCGATTTTTTTATTATTTTTTTAATCTATCACTACTGATTGATTGCCAGGTAGCCTTCTGGGAGAAGCTTTCATCACCAGACAACTCTTGCCATTACTTAGAAATACTATTTCCACATGTATAGATGTTGTACACAGCAATAGGCCTGAACCCATGCTTGGTTGGGCTCTCTTAACTATAATCGATAGCTTTTCCACTTTAGATGGCCTTCTTATGGCCATGCATGTGGAGTTAATACTTAAGGAGCTGGTTCAGGTCAAATGTTTCACTTGATTTTACTAGTCATTTATGATATTCTCTTTCTTATTGCCTTTTGAAATCGGTAAGTTCTAATGTACAGGATCAAGTTTGCCCCCATGTCAAGGTTCTCATGCAGACTCAGCTAGACCTTTCTGTTATTCAGGAAATTCTCTCTCCGTTTTTTATTAAGTTACTATATTCTAATATAAGAGATATTTATAGAATAGGAAATTGGGAGGGATATCATCATCTCCCTTATCAATGTTGTCTTCTCATTTCTTAGCAGGTTGTTGCAACAACATTAGTTTCACTCTGTAAAAGGCTTGGGCCGGAGTTGACTAGCTTATATGTCATGCCACAATTAAAGAACCTGTTTGATGAGCTGGCCTTTTCCCAATCAGCAACCTCAAAACCTGGTACTTCCGGATGGAACTTAAAGGTCTCTAAACAAAAGCAGGACGAGATTACCCAGATTGAAAGTAGAATGGACATTGTGTATGCTCAGTTCAATTTTTCTTGCAATTTCTACAACAAGACATTGGTCGCATCATTTTTTTTAAAAAATTTGTTTGACAACCTTGCTAATGTCTATCCTTCTTGGTATGCGAACATGAGTTTTTGCAGTTTGTTGCTGTATCCTTGCTTGGCGTCTCTACTTGGCATAGAGAAGCTCCGCCAATCCTGCTCTGTATGGTTCATCTTGGAACAAAATCTTCAAAGATACTACAACTGGAAGGTATTCCTTTATTGCTAGATTCTTAACTTGATGGTGACCAGGAAAAATGTTCCAACAGTCTAACAAATGACAAAATATGTTCTTTCTGATGTTTACATGAAAATAATAAACCTATTGTTTCTTGTATTTTCAGTGGGATGTTGGGGAAACCCAGAGAAGTGGTGGTGAAAATGCTAGTAGTCAACGGCTCAATGTGGGCAGAAGTTCTTCCTTGGCTTATAATCCAGCAAAATATCTGATGAATGATGTTGGTTGGTTTGTACCACAAGGTCATGGAGCTAAAAGTAGCATGAGCCTGTTAATTTCCAAAGTTGAACGTCAATATAGCGACAAGTTCACTCAGAACTCAGAAAACTCAAATCTTAACTCTGTTGGGCCATGGTTTTGGTTCCCTAGTCCTGGTGCTGGTTCTGATGGACCTGATTTTCTTGGGCGCAGTGGTGGCTTGAAAGATGAACCGTCTTGGAAGATCAAAGCATCAATTCTCTACTCAGCCCGTGCACACCCTGGAGCAGTAAGATCAATTGCTGTTTGTCATGATGAATGCACAGTTTATACTGGTGGAGTTGGGCCTGGATTCAAGGGTAGTGTTCAAAAGTGGGAATTGGAGAGAATGAGTTGTATATCTGGCTATTATGGTCATGATGAGGTCAGTTTTTGCCACAAATTCTTTCTGAACCTAATGTTTCAGTAGTTAAAGAGACAGTTCATTTTGGTAAAAAGTTCTACTCTTTTCTTCATTTCCCCCCATACTTCTGCGTTTACTTGGAATCTTCAATTTGGCAAACACAGTTATAGCAGTCAAGGACGTAAATATAAATATGTCGGGATTTAGTTGTGAATAAAAAATCTCTGTAGCTGTAATTATAAGGTTGCAATAAGACTAATACATATACATGGTAGAGGGGACTCTTAGGTATTGACTCAAATAATATCTCCTTTTCATCTTTCACTGTATAATCCCATACAAATTCCTGTGTGTTACAGATTGCGAGTTCTGTCATCCTGATGTTTTCCTGCATGTCATCCTGGTGTCTTCCTGCATTGTTTTTGCTAAGCACGGTCAAAAACACATCCCTCCTGCAATCATGCACCCATGAGCTACCCATCCACAGTGACACACTCATGAGCAATGTGTACTTGCACAAACTGTGTTGAGCATGTGCTTACCTGTCGAATATCGGTGGCTCTCTTTCCCTTGGTTGTCTCTCTTCCCGTTGGTTGTTGTTGAGTTATCTTTCCTCTATCCATCTGGAAACTCCTCCTGTGGCAACTGTCTGACCATGAACAAGCATCCTATTCTTTGCTCAGAAAGGATTCCGAGCTACTTGCTGTTGGATTTTTGGCATTGCTTTTCAAGTAAATTTAATCATCTTCAGGCAGATTTTGCTGCAAACTCCTGCAGACTTGTTCATTCATTCTGTGTTGATACCAGATTCATGGGGACTGAAATCTCGATGGTCTACATGTACATGAGTTGGAGTCTGGAAATAGAGAAATAGCCAAGTTCCTATGCATGGCAAAGAAGTACCTAGTAATGGAATAGTTTTGCTCAGTTTTAGGGAAAACCACCAAAGAACAGTGAAGCAACTGTACCATTATGACAATGCACCACCATCTTGGACATTTTTAATATGGAAAGAGTGAGATAGTGCATCTAGAGATGCAATCCTTGTCTTCAATGATCTACTAGTTTTTTTTTTTTTTTGGAAAGAGTGAGATAATGTACATTTATTTTTTTTTTCAATTTCTATCGTTATGAATAGAACTTCTTTTTGTTTGTGGATGTTCATATTGCCTTTTGTTAGTTATGCTTTTCTAACTAGGTTTTGCATTTGTAGGTTGTGAATGCTATCTGTACATTGTCTGTAAGTGGAAGGATAGCTTCTTGTGATGGCACCATCCATGTATGGAATGGAGATACTGGAAAATTGATATCGGCATATGCTGAATCATCAGTAAGCTTCCCATTGCCAACTGCAACCAAGGTGACTATTGAGCAAAGCAATATCCTCACGCCCAATGAACTCGCAGGGGGCATACTTTCTAATGCATTCAGTGGTAGCTTGTATACTAGCATGCATTTCTTGGATTCCGAAGATAAACTTCTTGCTGGAATGGGAAATGGTTCGGTCAGGTTGGTCTAGATTCCATCTGCTGTGTTAGAAGGATATACATAAATGAATGTGCTTTTCTTACTATTCGGTGCTTGCTGCTTTGAAAATATTGTTGTTTCGAATTGCTAGTTTTAAATGGTTGGAATTTCTCATCTTCTTTGTCAGTCATTGAATATTTTGACATTATGAAATTAACAGTAAAATACTGATACATACAAATGTTCCAGAAAATAATTCATAAATATGTAAATCCAACTGTTATCATAACTTCTATAACCAACTGTAGGGACAGCTTTTGAAGTCATTTTAGGCCTACAGGAACCCTCATCTAGCCATGATAACAAGTTAATGTGATACTTGTAAATCAGCTCTACTCAAATTTAATGGATTTTGAATTTATTGTACACTCAATTTCTCTGTTTTTTCATGTACAACTTTTACATTTAGGTATTCTACCCATTAAAAGCATTAAACACAATTGTTAAAGTTTTCCTTTGATCTTGAACCAAAAGTGGAAGAACAAGTAAACTATTGTGGCATGGTATACAATGACTAATGTGATATCAACCAGCTAGATGTTCCATGCAGATTTATTGATGTTTCCCAGGGCCGTAAGCTGCAACTATGGAAGACAGATGCTGCTGAGTATTCTTTTTCATCTCTTGTTTCTGCCATTTGCTCTTGTGGTTCTGAAAATGTTCGAGCAGAGAAAGGTTCTAATCCCCCGACCTGGATTGCAACTGGGCTAAGTTCAGGACATTGTAGACTGATCGATGTGAGGTGTGGCAACATAATTAGCAATTGGAAAGCACATGATGGTTATATTACGAAGGTATACTGTGCAGAATAGTTCAACTAGAGAATTTTGTTAGTAGATTTGCTGCTTTCAGTTGAACTTTGTGTTACAGTTGGCATATTGGACATAAAAGATTCTGTTATTTGACACAGATGGCTGCACCTGAAGATTATTTGATTGTGTCCAGCTCACTTGACAAGAGTTTGCGAGTTTGGGACCTGAGAAGGTGCTAGATTTGGTTTATGTTCCATTTTTTATACCATGTAGTCATTCTAAAACAAGAAGCTGTTTTAATTCTCAAACGGTATTGCCTGTAGGGTTTATGCACTTTTTACGATGCCATGCAAACTTTTTTCCTTCCCTGGACTTAGGGCAGGAATAAATTTGAGTATTTGGCAATTTACAAACACACTAGAAAAGATGAAACTTATAGTTAGATGAATCTTGATTTTGATCTGGTATTTAATTTATGAGAATAAAGAATCTTGAGACATTCTTCTTGGAATTTTATTGCAGGAGCTTCACTTCCCAAGCGAGTGTACTTCGAGTCCATTCAGATGCCATCACTAACTTTGCTGTTTGGGCTCAAGATGTGATCTCAGTGTCCAGAAACAAAGTAGCTACATCCTCTCTTTCTAGATCCATAAATCAAGTACGTTATTCATATTCTCTTTCTGGTTTCAAGAATTTTCTGTTGACAAATGAAATTTAGTAGTGATATCTGGAGGTGCTCTTGTCAATGATTGTAAATTGTCTGAATTTTATTCCCACTCTCCCTGCGGGTGATAGCCATATTCTCTGTCAAAGCCTCAAAGACTTTAACTGAGTATAACTTTGTACTCAAAAATGGATTATTTTTTTAAATGAATTTCTCATGATAGAAAACGATATTGTTATATACCAAATTATTTTTGTTCTCGCCTATCTTCTTTTACAAACTCACCATTGAAGTTAGTGGTAATAACTTACACTTGTTGATCTGGTATGATGAGATAAATTGATACGAATGTGAATATTATAAGGACAAATTGAGACAATAAATTTCTAAAGCCAAACTGAGAAAAAATTATGAACAAGGAACCAAAGTGAAATTGGGCATTCAAAAATTTTAGAGACTTCTAAGTTTCTGGAGCATCAAACAGCTTAGATACCTTCAATTTCACTGCTATGATCTTTGATGCATGTCAATCTTTTTTTCTACCTTTCTTTGCAGGGTGGAAATTACCAGCTTTCGCCTCGAACACTGTACTCTGTCGATCGAGGGTTGAGAAGCCACTCAAGTATCTCCACGATAAGCATTCTTCCCTTCTCAAAATTGTTTCTTGTTGGAACAGAGGATGGCTTTCTGAAGATCTGCAACTAGTGCTAGAGTTCAGTGTGGACCAAATTGTACTGTTTATGTAACAAACTGTTGTACATTACCATGTTAATAAAACAAGAAAAACAAACATGTTGATGATTCATATAACTAGTTTTCTTCTCAATTTTTATTTACAGTGTTGATTGTTTAATTGATACAACATAAATGAAGCCGATGAATTCATGTCGATGGTTGAATTCACACAAGGAATCCTCAACCCAATTAAAAGTCCTCTGGTGTTCTTTCTCATATTTTTTTCAACACAGTATTCTATAGAATTGTTATCTCTTTTAATTGTGTTTAATTAGAACTGTTAATTTAATTTATTAGACTTCTCTTTATTGGATCAAAATATAATTTTGATTTTGATCTTATTGATTGTGGTTGAAATTTCTCTTACAAGACCTCGGTTATTCTTTGGAGAAACCAATTCAAGTATATTGTAATAACAATATGACATGTGATATAGCTCATAATCCGGATCAAATGATCATACAAAACAACTATGGAACTATCAAAGATTTCATTAGAAGATCAATTAGCTGATATTTGTTTAATTTTGGTGCTCTCAATGTTCTTAGACAAGTCAGGCATACATGACATCTATGCACCAACAACAGATTCAAAATATTTATATGATGTGGTCCTGTAACTTATTCTGCAAAGGCATTTCTTTATGTATCGACACCAAACAAAGAAAATGAAAACAAACAACTTTTCATACTTATATGCTAGGGGGTCATAATCACACTATGAACCCAAATAATGTCTTCACAAATAACAATCCTTTAAATACAAATAGCAACAACAACTACACAAACACACAACTCTGCAACAAGCTGAAGCTTTATTTTCTCTGGTCGATCCTTTGATTCCTGGCAGGAGATTCCACCTCATTGTACAGTCATGGTTGAAGCCAGGATCAGAAACACCCCATAGGCCCTTTAGTTATTTACAGACTCAGCAACTAAATAGGGCACACTAAAACAATTAGTCTTATACCATATCTATTTGACTTCTTTGCTCTTAGGTGACATGTCTTTTGAACTTGGTGATTTCCCCATGATAGCCTTCTTTGCTTTGACAATTTGGTGCTTGACCTTTGATATTATGTTGTTTGAACGGCGCGGAGAGGACTTAGCAGGAGCACTCTCTTTAGGAACTTCTAGCTTTACAAGATCAGCAGATTTTGGAGACAAGCTTTCATCAATAGTTTTTTCACTTTCTTTTTTGTTTTCAGCATCCACAAGTACAGAAACAGCAGTTGCAATCTCCTCTTTAACATCAATTTCTTTTGGAGCTTTGACATAGTCTCTGTTGACACTTTCATCTTTGCTTTCCTTTTCTTCTTTATCCTCAGATGTTTTATTTTCCACAGACAAATCACTCCAAGCATCAGCATTTTCTCCAGCTGATTTAGCTGTTTCATCAGTAATTGTACTGTTGTTTTCTGAATCTTCGCACTTCTCTTTGGCAACTTCCAATTTCTCAATCTTGTTTGAGGATTCAGTAATGTCAGGAGCATAAGAATGTTTTGAGTCTTCATCCAAGATCACTTTGCCAACTTTCAAAATATTCTCTTTTTCACCCTTTGCTATTTCAATGCCTTCTGAACTTTTCTTTCCTTCAAATTCATCATTAGTCTCAGTACTACAATCAAGATTTTTTGAAGACTCCACCAAAGTGATTTTATCTTCTTTCGGGATCTCAATGTTGATGTCTTTCACATCTGTTTGTGACTGATCATTGCTTCGGAGAACTTGACTGATCATATTAACTTCATTTAGGTTATCCACGGATGTCTTATCTTCTAAAATGTTATCTTTCTTGTCAACACTTTCAGCACTCACATTAGGCTTTTCTTCTCTGGCTGGTAATTCAGCGAAAGAACCAGAATCAATCTTGTTTGTTTTAGCAACTGATGGCTCTTCAATTTGTGTTGGTGCATCTTGCTTCTCATTCTCAACCTCAACTTCTGGTTGTGAGATCGTGCCTGCAGTTTGTACAACTGAAGTGTGATCAATACCTGCATCTTCTCGTACCAGATTTATACTCTTTAGCTCAGTGACATTTGAATTGTTCGAAGTGCCGGTTGCATTCTTTGTTTCTTCCACGGCTAAGACTCGACTATTGTCAATTGCAGCATCAGCTTCATTTCCCTGATTCAATTCTTGCTTTCTAACTTCTGCTTCTTGTTCTTCTTGCTTATTATCTTTAAGCTCGGCATCTATCTCTTTATTCCCTTCAGCGCCTGCAACAACAGAAATATCTCTTCTAGATTCAATTAGAACTTGCTCTTCAGCATTCTCCACTGTTTCTTGATTATCATCTACAAGTGTGACTTCATCAGTTCTATTAGCTGAAGTACTGGAAGCAGTTGAAATTTGTTCTCCAACTTCTGTCACTGCACCTTTCTCATCACTTTCAATTTTAGTCTTGGTCTCTCTGAATTCATCAGAAGTAGAAATGTTGGAAGTAGAATCATTCGGCACCGCTTTGTCTTCATCAATAAGCTCAGGTTCTAACTTTGTAGTTTCCTCAGCAATTCTATCGGCTGAAGTTGAAGTACTAGAAACACTCGGAACTCGTTCTTGAGCCTCCATTGGATCTTCCTTCTCATCATCATCAATTTTAGTTTCAGTGTTTCTGACTTCATCTGCAGTAACAGCAGCTGAAGAAACATCATTAGTTTCAATTGCAACTTGTTTTTCTGCTTCTGTTTTCACTTCTTTGTTGTCATCTGCAAACTCAGCTTCAATCTCTCCTGAAGCAACTACAGTAACTGAAGTAGGACTTCCTGAATCACTTGGAAATTGTTGTTCAACTCCTGGTTCTACTTCTGTCTTACCTTTGTCAATTTTCACTCTGACATCTGAGGATTCCTCACTTGAAATTTGTTTCTTAGCTTCTTCCAGAAGCTCTTGATCGTCATCTATAAGCTTAGATTCTAGCCTTGCAGTTTCCTGAGCAATTCGGCTAGCTGAAGTGAAAGTATCAGAATCAATTTGAACCTGTTCTTGAACTTCAGTTGCTGCTTCTTTCTCATCATCTTCAATTTTAGCTTCAGTTTCTCCGACGTCACCAGCAGTAACAAAAGCTAAAGTAGCATTGCTAGTCCCACTTGCAACTTGCTTTTCAGCTTCTGTTATTACTTCCTGGTTGTCCTCTGCAAGTTCATCTTCTATCTCCTGAGATTTCTCAGTAATTCCAGTAGCATAAGTAGGACTGCCGGAATCGCTTGGAAATTGCTGCTCAACTTCAACTTTAGCTCCTATATCTGCGGATTCCTCAATTGGAATTTGCTTCTCGGTTTCAGTTCGCACCACTTCATCTCCATCTACAAACTTAGGCTCTAACTTCTGAGTTTCCTCACTGATTCTGTCAGCCGAAGTGGAAGTGCTAGAACCACTTGGAACTTGTTCTTGAACTTCTGATTCTTCTACTTTCTCATCTTCCATAATTCTCGCTTCAGTGCTTCCGACTTCACCAGCAGTAACAACAATCGAAGTAACATCACTAGTCTCAGTTGCAATATGTTTTTCAGCTTCTGTTGTCACTTCCTGGTTGTCATCTGCATTGGTGGAATCACATGAAAATTGTTGTTCCACTTCTGTTTCGACTTCTGTCTCACCATCATCAATTTTAGCTGCTTCTACCTCTGCAGATTTGTTACTCGGAACTGTTTGCTCAGCATCTGCTGGCACCTCTTGTTCATCGTCTATAATCTTAAATTCCACCCTTTTACCATTAGTTAAGGTGCAAGTACTAGAATCACTTAGAGCCTGATCTTGAACTTCTATGGTTGCTTCTTTCTCATCATCTACAATTTTATCTTCGGTGTTTCTGATTTCATCAGCAGTTGCTTCTTTTTTCTCGTCTTCTTCGATTTTGGCTTCTGCTTCTCTAGCTTCCTCAGCAGCATTACTGGACTCGTTTAGAACTTGAGATTCTACCTCTCTTGATTCTTCAGCAATTTCAGTAGATGAAGAATCAACCACTGGTGTGATTGAAACTTGTTTTTCGACTTCATCTGCAACTACTTCGACATCGTCAGTAATTTTAGCACTAACTGAATCTATTGGAACCTTTTGATCTTCAAGTTTAGCTTCTATTTCTCTCGTCTCCACAGCAATTGCAACATCTGAAGTAGCCGACGCAATGCTACTCGACTCAGTTGGAATCGCCACTACTTGCTCAGAGATCTCCTCAGCATCTTCTGCAGCTGAATTAACAGTGTTCGACACGACCGGAGGGGCCTCAACCTCGCCATTGGCAGCAGCAGCTACAAGCTTGTTGTCCTCCATCATCTCGATAGTCTTATTTGTAGCCTCAACAACTTCACTGAAGGAATCAACCTCTTCAATTGCCTCTTCTTTTCTACACTCTTTTTCTGATATTGAACTTGGCATTTTAGAACAATCCTCGTCTTTGGACTCTTCTCCATTCAAGCGTTTCTCTTTGACAGTGTTGTTGTTCTCCTCAACAATCTGCATTATGTAATTTTTCAATCTTTTTTTTAATAATTCAGGTGTTCAGAACAATCAGTTCTAAGATAAAGAGCTTGCTTCATCCGAATTGCGGGTGTTGCTGATCAAATAGATTCTTAATAATGATAATAAATTTTAAAGTGATTAATTTTTTTAAAGATCCATTAAAGTGATTTTTTTCACAATGAAATCGTTGGAAATCATGAATTTAGGCAATGGAAAATATAAAAATGGGTCAGAAATGGAAACTTAAAAGGTAAGGGATGATGGATCACATACTATTGCTAGCTTGCAGATTATCCTGAATCTTTTTCTTTTCTTTTTTCAAATTGAAAAAAAAAACTACAAAATAGAAGGAGATCAAGTTCTTGAAGAACCTGCAATGAGTGTAAATGAGGCTGAACACAAGCACAGAAACAAAGAAAAAGACATGTATACCGGAAAACAGATAGATACAGAGAATTTAGAAGGCCACAGCATGACTCTCTAATAAAAAAACACGGATGGAAGCATTCTACACATAGATAATTAAGTTGAGAAAAGTATATGGAGAAAATTAAAGGGCAAATTAAAGCTACCACATACCCCATCAGTTGCTTGATTATCTGCAAGCAAAACTTCAGAATCCATGAGTTTAGGAAGAGCTCAAGCTTCAAGAAGAAGAAAGAAGAGGAAGAAAATGAAGAGTTCTTGCACAGTATTACAGTAATAGAGAGAGAGAGAGAGAGAGAGAGGTGAAGGCCAGAAGATCTGACAATTATGAAGAAAGGAAAATATCAGAAATTAACTTGAGGCAAAAAGGAAAAAAAGGTAGGAAAAAAAAAGGAAAAGTTAAATATTTGTTGTTAGAAAGTTAGGTAGTCTTTCCCTACTTTGGATTCCGTGTTTAAATTTGAGTTAATTTAATTCAATTTTTGATCCTCCTACTTCACTTAATCTGCTATATATATTTGATTCTTTGTGTCCTTGTTGGAAGAACTTAATTGTATATGGTCCATGTCACTTTGGGAGCAACAGGAACTGTACCAGATGCCTGATTGGACTTCAGGCCACCACTCTTTTTTTTAAAAGATTAATCCATGAATTTTATCTGAATTGGGAGAAAAAACTTTAAACACAATCCATAAACTACTATCTAGTGAAGATTGTCTACTGTTTAAAAATAACAGTCCGAAAAAAAAATTGAACTGAGAAATTAAGATTAAATATTTGGCACATCTCAAGAAGAAAACTCCTTCCAAAAACCTCCAAATATAGGGAACTATTTCATTTGTATCTCAAGTATTACTTGAGGACTTCATGCCAATCCTGCCACTTATTTTTACTTTCTTTTTCTTCTGATTTATTGGATTCTGATAGGAACTGAAAAAAAAAGGGCAGGGCAGTTCCTTTTCCTCTCCCTTCTTCTCTCTTTCCTCTCCATTTTCCAAAAGCTAAAAAGGTTTTTGTAAAAATACAAAAGCACCTTCTCATGCTGTGTCAAACTGTGCCAATGAGTTGTGAAAAGAAAGAAAGAAGAAGAAGAACATGCAGTGCATTGCATGTACTCTCCTTCCTTCATCATTTGATCAGCCTCTCCCACTTTGCCTCTGACACCCCCCACTACACTTTGCCTCACCCTTTCTACCTTTGCATAAACAAGTTAACCAAAGAAATTTTAGTGAAAAGTTGAGGGTTTAAAGTTTTATGACTTTCACCACAAGTGAAGAAGTTATTGATTTCCTCCTCATTTATTGGGGTTTGGCGATGTGAAAGAGACTTTTGATTATTTTAATTAACGTTTGAGAAGTTAGTAAGCTTTCTCTTCCATTAGAGAATTATTTTAACTAATTAATAGCTTTGTTGAATTCTAAGCCTTTGCTAGATGACAATATACATGTCATGTTTAGCTCCGTTGGGGTCTTGTATTTTCTCTTTCCAAGTTGTCTTCATGAAGAAAAAAAAAAGATGAGTTGATTGCCCTCTCGATGTTGCTAGGTGGGTACAAACCGCCCATATTCGATCACATCACCCAATCCTTCTCATCGTCAGCAACAATTAAGATTTAAGAATGTTTTTTTTTGGGTGAAAATTAAAAGGGTGTCCTTTTAATCGAAATTGTAAAAAACGCCTCTCTTATTTATCGTCCAACATGTCGTTGCTTTACATTTTAACTTTGTTGTAATGACTATGAGTTTTTAGCTACTATACAATTATAACAATTACGATCCAATAACTACTATATAATTATAACAACTATGATTTTAAGACTTATTTCATAGTTGAAACATGTATATTGTAGCAAATATGAAATTGTAACAGTTATAATTATGAAGTAGCTACGAGATCATCATCATTATAATTTTGTAATAACTATGAGTTAGTAGCTGTTACTAACAATTACGAACTCGTAATTGCTATAATAATATTAAAAATAATATTATTTTGAAAATTAAAATATAAATGTAACGTAGGTTCTTTTGATGAGTCTAAAGAAAGAGGGTGTCTTTTTTTTATTTTTGTCTTTTTTTTTATGATGTCCAACTAATTAATGATTCATTTATTAGATTTTCTCTCATTAATTATGGAGCTAGACAATCTTTTCTATAATTCGTTTATTGAAATATAATTTATTTACATTCAATTGATCTTTAAAATATTTGCCCCATTTGAGAATAAATCTTAATTCTCATATTTAATTCTGAGCGTTTTACTATTTCACCGCGTCCGGAACACTACCTAACTATGAGGGATTTGTAGCATAAGAAATCCCAACTCCACTATATTGATGGTAGATGAAGTTTATAATTTTTTTTATAAAATGATCTCATAAAATATTTTATGATCTCCTTCCTTTTATAATCTATCTAATGATTATGATAACGAGGTAATAAAAAAAAGTTATTCGATATTAATGAGTTTTTTTTAACCTCAGACGACCGATCCGATCCCACGAAAATTTTTCATCAATCGCTAAGATAAATTAGGAAGGGCTCGCGATAGACGGTCTAGTAGTCCCGCATCTTAGAATTTGAGCTCCATTTGAAAAGAAAATTCTTATAAATATGTCATAGTGGATAATCGAATCATAAATGTTTGAGATGGTAATTAATCGTCTTTTCGCTACATTATAGTCTGGGAGATAAAAAAAATGTTAGACAGTTCATAGGTGACGCGGGGAGAGATTTTTAAAAAGAATGAAATTTAGATGATGTAGAGAGAGATATTTTTAAAAGAGTAAAATTTTAAATTTGTACTGATGCGGTGAAATATAAATCTTTATAAGAGATTTATCATTACATATATCCTTAATAAAATTAGACGGTTCATAGGTTAAGGTTTGATTAAAAATTTAAAATATTAAATATTAAAAAAACAAAAATAAAAATATTGTTTCAAAATTATTAATAATATTATGTGATTTTTATATTTCTTTTTTATTTTAAAATAATTAATTTTATTTAATTTTTTAAGAAAAAGATATTCTAACTCAATGGGCTTATTTTTTTTTGATAAAACAACGACAGATAATAAAATTTTAAAATATAAAATTCATCAGAAAGATATGGTATTTTGTATGTACGTATTTGATTATCATTTAAACATTAACGATAGTTTTCGGTCGTCATCCTAAACTAAACTATATCCTAGAGACATAATGAATCCATCAAAAATTACTATAATTAAAGTACCATATCATTTTCATTAAATTTCATATTTTAAATTTTTATTGTATATCGCTTTTCTTTTTGACATTATTAATTCCACACAGGCAAGACTTTTCAGTAAAAAATAATTATATAAATAGAAAATCTTTTAATTTTCAAAGATAACTTTGAAAGTTTGTTAAGAACGTAGACTTTGTGTGTGATATTGATTTAAAGAAAATTTTGACTTTGATTCTGAGAGAATTTTTTAATCTTTTTTCTCATTATTCTCCCGAAGATGATAAATTATATTCTACCCATGAGAGTGATTCACTCCCGAATAATTCTACTAAAATCACTCCTTTTATAATAAATAAATAAAACTGATCTTGTGCTCTAAATTTTGATGGTAAAATTAAAGGTGATTCGTTCACCTCCCGAGCTCCTGTTAACTCGTCTTAAAGTCCCTATAGAGAAAATAAATCATATAGATTACTAATTCGGATACTATGACTAACGCATATGTATTAGTTATCAGTCCATTAATAAAGATTTTGTACTCTAAATCTTGGGATGCTTACGATGATCACTCATGCATCATTCGTATAATAGATGAAATGAGTGAAATGTAAAAAAAAAAGGAACTAGTGATGGCTTTGTTCTCTATGAGTTGGCGAAGTTGACACCGGTATGAATAGTTCCTTTAATAGATTTTGGAGTTAATTTTCAATAGTTATAAAATGTTTTGTTGGGTACCTTGAGTACTTGATCTCTCCCATGCAAACGAACTAGAATAAAATATCTACCGTGATTTATCTATTTATATTTTATAGCAGATCGAGTTGATGATACTAAGCTATTTGGGATGAACGATATCACCGTTGCTCTAATAGAATTGATGCTTCCACTTTTTTTTTTAAAGATATTAAAAACAATCGAACATTGTATGAACAACCAGAAAGGCTTACACTCTCAAAAGTGTATACAAAGCTTCAAAATTGGATGACATACACTCCCACATGGGATTTAATTAAGGTGGTAAATAATTGAATATTTATGAATAAATTTGATGTTCGACTTAGTAAGTGCTTATTTATATTCATTCAATATGGATCAATTAAATGAAAAAGTTTGAACAACTCATTTAACTAAACAAATAAACTTGAACACATATATATTCAACTCATTAATCATGAATAATATTTGAAAATAATATTCTTAAACCACATTCATTAATAAATTAAACTTTTATTAACTTACTAAATAAACAAAGAAATTTTTAAAATAAATAAGTAATTAAATTTATATTATCAACCTCAATAACTAATCAAATAAGTTTAAAATATAAAAATTTTAAACAATCAAATAAACTTAAATTTGATAACATCTAACGAATCAAACTCAAATCGAACTCAAACTCATAAAAAAAACCAAACCAAACTTGAACAATCATTTTAACGGTTTGGTTCATTTTAGACTATATTCGACTTAGCTTGGTTATTTTATCAAATAAACTTGAATATCACAAACCTTCATTAACTTGGGTTGATTTATTTATAGCCCTAAACTCGATTCTACCTTGCACTCTACTCAGCTTACACTCTCATAAGAATACAAAGCTTCAAGATCTACCTTAACTGTCGACTATAACTCGAGACTTATTTTCCTTCTGTCAAACGCTTAGCTCAAGCTATTATAATTTCTCATGGCTCTTTTTCCTTCAATTCTTAAACCTTATCGATATTTTACAGATTTCATCTTGCATTGGTCTTCAGTCCCTCAAATACATGAGCCCTTCAAAGTTGTCCCACGTAGAATGTTTTGTTGTTCACTACTGTTGGGATTATAAAATTCTAAGTAAAATTTCATGTTAAAAATACATGAAAAAATTATGAATTTATAAGAAAAAGATATTTTTATTAATATGAAGTCTTTGAATAAAATCATAAAGAGTTAAAGACTTAAATCTAAAATAAATAATATCATATTATTATAAAAATATTTAAAATTTTCCGATCCTAACCATTTATGAACCAGGTAATTTTATCGATCAGTAAATTATTAATAATTTATTATCCATTTATTTCCAATGCAAGAATAATAATTGTTATTGTTGAGTTGGACATGTGGTCTTTAATTAATTTGCCCCTTCAAAAGATGGGATAGATATGAACATGCCATGTCGCTTTCAGGCACCAAAATCCAATTCGGTTTCTACCGTAATTTTATAAATTTGAAATGAGGTATCAAATATAATCATAAGTATTTTTCTCAAATAATATAAATAAGATCTAATGTTATTTTGACTCTCCAAAAACAACATTACATGATATAAATATTTTAAACTTTTCTTTGCCTTAATTTTACCAAATCTAGCTTTGAAGGTGAAATGGCAATTTCAAAGTCCTTAAACATTGAAGCATAGCAAAACTCCCTTTGATTAGATTTGAAGCAATGCAATAAAGTCTACATTTGATGGTGATTTTTGATGTGCTAAAAATTCTATTTGGAAGGTCTTTTTAATTATAAAATTTTGAAGTTTATAATTTTGTCTCGTTTTTAAAAATAAAATTGACTAGACTTGTTGTTAAAATGTATTAGGAGAAGAATAATTACATCTATTTTTTTGAAATGATTATTAAGAATGATCTCAAGGCCCAATTAGCCCACAATTGATTAAGAATTAACAAAAATAATGAGTGTTGGGGAGAAAACTTTCGATGGCTAACAAAGGGATTCCTCTTTGTGGTTGAATTTAATCATGTAATTTTGATATGTTACAAAATAATTTAAGTTAGATTTAATTGAAATTCTAGTGTCCAACATAGTCATATTGATTGGATCTAAAGATTAAATATGGTGATTGTGGAAAGACTTTGAGGAGCTTGAATATGGAAATCATCTAAAAAAATATTGGATCAGGTAGCAAACGAATTTAGAGTGATCGATCCGATCCCATAGAAGTTTTTCATCGGTGACCAGAATAAATATGAAATTTTATCAACAATTTGCTTGTGTAGGTGGGGATCTGATATTTTCTACGTCCTTATGTAAGGAATTACAAAATAAATTTTTTCAACAAAGATGTGAATTAGGAAGGATTGGTCGAAATATGAACTGTAGACTGAATCTTGATATATTTCAGAACAATACATTTTTGTTACCACGAGATGTATTGGCTGCTCTGGATCATTTGATCAGAATTAGGAATCGCTTGTGGTGGACAGTCTAGAAGCCCAGCGTCGCACGGTTTGTACCTCATTTGGAGGAAAAATTTCTACAAAATATGCCGTAGCTAGAGATCGAACCATAGATACCTGAGATAACGACTAATCGTCCTACTATTATACCATAGCCCCGGGAGCAATATGGAAATCATCTAAGTGATTACATTTGGATGTTTGAAATGGACGAATGTGATAGAATCTTACTGTGAAGCTAGAGGGGGGGGGGTGAATAGCTTTTTCTCGATTTTCTACCTACAACGTTAGCGTGCGCAAGCGGAAATACTAAATACAAAACAAAACCAAATGCTAACACCAAACCTTTACGTGGTTCGGAGATGATGCTCCTACTCCACGGCTGTCCGTAAGATGGACGATCCCGATCCGTCGGTGGATGACTCCCCGGATGTCCTCCGGCTAGCTTGTGTAGCTCCTTGTGGGTGGAGAAACCTGCCACAAACCAAACTTCACTTCTGAGCTCTTAGACTACTATTTGGCCTTTAAGCAAACCCATATTTGTCAAGAAATCTCAGCCAAAACGAAGCTCTCTTAAATAGAGCCTAAGGCTGAACTAGTCGCTGCCAGTCGACTGCCCCTGATCCCACCGCAACAGCTAGCCAACGGCTACCTCAACGGCTAGTTTTTGCCCTGATCAGTCGACTGGTTCCAGACCAGTCGACTGATCTTTCTGTGAGTTCGAGTTCCCCGTTGGCAGTCGACTGATCCATTCCCAGTCGACTGCCCAGCTTACATATTCACTCTCCCTCACTCCGAAGACCCTCCTTCACGTATGCCTTCAAGTCCACTCCCTTGGCTCACCCCTTGAAGTCCTCTTCCACCGGCTGTCGTCCCTCAGATGCGCACGCAAACCCTCGACTTGCCTCCATGTCATCCTTCACGTATGCCCTCTGAAGTCCATTTCCCCCGGCTTGCCCTTGGAGTCCTCTTCCCTTGGCTCTCGTCCCTCGGATGCGTACTCCATGTGTGACTTACCAAGTCCTACAAACTCAATCACACATATCAAACCACAAAGGTAAACCTAACTTAAACCCTTTGCCCAAACATCAAAACACACGGTCACTCCGAGCCATCGATTGCCCCAACAATCTCTCCTTTTTTGATGTTTGGCAATACGTTTAAGTTAGGGAAAACAAATAGCAAATATGCATGGATCCTATCACAAGGCATCCTCACACCTAACCTCCCCAAAAGTTTAGGACTTTTACCAAAATCGGGCTTTTTAAAACCTTTCCAAGGCTCCACCTACATTGGACTTACAAAGGCTTTTTAAGAACCTCTCCAAGGTCCCCCTTACGCCACCAATTGAGCAACAATGCTCCCCCTTAACCTAAGCTCCCCCTTGACTTAGGATTTCTTGTAAAGGCGTGTTTGGTTTCCCACTTAAACTCAACACTTCTCCCCTTTTGCCATACATCAAAAGGACTCCAATAATTTCCCTGTTATAAGATCCTTTAACCCCTAATGATCATAAACACAATGTACTGACCCGCCATACGATTACACACTTGTTTTACATCATTTTGACACCTTTTGACTGCTGAAATAACAAAATCAGCCTTTACCAGTCCACTGGGACAGTTACCAGTCGACTGACACCCTGAAAACCCCATTTTTAGCTTTTTAATCCCAATTTCAGAAATACACCAGAAATTTCACAAATCTCTAAAAATTCCTAAATTTTATGGAGAGGTTTGTGGTACCCATATCTACTTGGAAAAAATACACTCAAAAATGTATCTACCACCATTCCCAAGATTGACACAAAAATTCAAAACTAGCTAAATGGTTCAATTGACCCTTGACCTAAAGTCCTAGTTTTGATCTCCTCTTGATGTCTTTGCCCATACCAACCCACAATGCATTCCTAGCATTGATTTATATGACATTTACACATCAAAAATCTATTGGTGCAATTTGCACTAATAGTTAAACCTGAGTTTTGATGAATGACAAATAGGTTAAAGTTAGACTTGCTTTTGGTTTTGACCTCTTTACTAAGTGTGCAGGGTTGAAAGACTTAGGACCTGACACCAGGCTGAAGTCCAGGGTGGTTGAGTCCTGACGGGAAGTCCAGGGTGGTTGAGTCCTGGCGAGAAGTCCAGTTGGGTTTACGGGGCCTGACAACTGGCTGAAGCCCAAGTTGGTTGAAACTTGGCAAAAAGACCAGGGTGGTTGAGCCCTGGCAGGAAGACCTGGTGGGTTAAGAAGTTGAGTAGAGCTGCACGAGGTAAGTGAGGTAAGTCACTGGAGGAGCGAACCAGTGAGGACGGGTCCTAATTTAGGACTGTAGGCGCGGTCCAACTTAGGCCCATTTTGGTGACCTCGGTTGAGTCCTGGTTAGATCCTTATCCAGGTTTGGACGGGGTCTAATTAACTCTATTTTACAGAATTTATTTAATTAGATTCTAAATGCATTAACTCTATTTTACAGAATTTATTTAATTAGATTTTGTAGTTGAATTTTATAAATTTATTCCTTATCTAAAGCCTTGGTGGAGGATAAATTATCATTTAAATTATTCGTATTTCCTTTTTTTTAGAGAATAAAATTATTCCTACTAATGCTTAAAATTCTCACGTAAAGCTTAGCTGGAAGGATAAAATCTCCTTTTTAAATTATTAATAAAATTGTAAGAGGATAAAAACTCTCGGTTAACTTTTCAATATTCTGTATTTATATTTTATTTAAATTATTTTCTTAATTGAAGCAAAGGATAGAAACATTATCTTGTTTTTAATTATTTTATCTTGTTGATGGATAAAATTTGAGCTGAGAAGATCATGCATCGAGGCACTATAAATAGAAGCAAGCAAGACCTCTAACACATAAGAAAATTTGATTCTGGTTCAAGCTTTGGCGCTCTCTTGCTTCCACGCTCCTCTGCTGCGGTTTGTGTTTTGACTCGACGCTGTCCGACCGCTGCTGGAAGATCGCTCCCAACACCCAAGCTGCTTCAGATAAATCTAAGTGTTGGGTAACGAATTTTTTCTTTCTGCACTTAAATTATTTAAGGGGGAAGTGTAGGGCTGTTACACTTCCGCCCAATCTTGTATTCGAATCACTCTATCGGTAGTTTGTCGGTAGAGGTTTTTAGTGGATTGCCCACAGGAAAGGTTCAAGGAACCTGGGCCTTCGAGTAGGAGTCGGCGAAGGCTCCGAACGAAGTAAAACTCCTCGTGTAATTTTTTTATTATTTTTCGCTTTCGCATTTCGTTTTAATTTTTCCGCTGCGCACGTTATAAAAAGCATCGTATAATTTTCTATCGACTCTGATTTTATAACGAAGATTTTAAAAGTCACGTGATTCACCCCCCCTCTCACGTGCATCGGTCCTACAAAATCAACTTTCATGCTATATGACCCCAATGTCATATTTTCATGCATGATACACAAATCCAATATGCCAAAATCCAAGAATTTAGACTGAAGTCCGTCTCCAACTCCTTTGGCACACTCTATGACCTATCTAGACTTCCGAGAGGAATCCTCCCGGGATCCATAGACCATGGGTCCCAACTTGACTCCTAGAGCTCCCCCTTGAGCTCTTAACCCTACCCACCTCCCTAAGTGACTCATTCACAAGCACAAGGCCAGACCGGTGTACCTCCGGTGACTCTTGACCTACAAACTTAACCTTCTTAACTTTGGGCCCCTTGTCCTTAGTTAAGACCTTTTTCCTCACTTTTAATGACATCCCCTTGCCATTCTTAGATTTTTCCTCCTTGCCATAATTATATGCTACCCTAGCATATTTCTTTTCATTGGCATTGGAGACCTTAGATCGGTATCCTAGACCCGATCTATCATTGTTGGGTTTTAGACCACCCAACACCATACCTAAACCCTTGGATCTAATAGTGAATCTTGTTGAGGCAATCTGTGGTCTAGAGTGACCAAGTGTTTTGATGTTTGAGCAAACGGTTGAAGTTAGGTTTACCCTTGTGTTCTTATATGTGTATGTTGAGTGTGCAGGTTGTACATGTTACACATATGGACTTGACTGGACGGCCTCGGTACGGTGAAAGGTAGCATGGAGACAAGCTGGAGACTTGTGTGCACCCGAGGGACCTTGGAGAGCAGGGACGATGAGCTGATGGGCGCGAACTTCGAGGCATGCGTGAAGGATGACATGGAGGCAAGTTGGAGGCTTGCGTGCATATGAGGGACGGGAGCCGAAGATGAAGAGGGCGCGAAGGCAATAGTTGAGGCTGCGGACGAGGAGTCAGTCGAGTCGTGAGGGTACGAGTGCAGTGTGATTGTACTCGAGAAATCCTAGGGTTTGAGTACGGAGTGGAATGTACTCAGGAAGGGGAACCTTAGGTGGGTGAGTAGACCAGTCGACTGGCCTAGGGGCAGTCGACTGATGGAACTCACAGAAAGGTCTCAGCCCTGGGACCAGTCGACTGCCTTGGGGGTAGTCGACTGGTAGGTGGCTGGTGAGTTGGCTGAGAATTCGAACGTTGGGGGTGCAACGGTCGAATTTTAGTGGCACCAGTCGACTGCCCTGGGGGCAGTCGACTGGTAGCGAGGATTTCAGCCCGAGTCCTATTTAAAGAGGACTTCGTGGTGGCTGAGATTCTTAACGAATCTTGTCTTGGTTAAAGGTAAGATAGTAGTCTTTGTGCTCAGAGGTCTGCTTGGTGTTGTGGCGAGGTTTCTCCATCCACAAGGAGCGACGAGGGCTAGCCGGAGGTTATCTGGGGAGTGATCCACCGACGGATTCTTGGATTAGTCACCCGTCCGGGGTGGATACCAAGTAAAACCGATTTGTTAGCGTTGTTTGTTTTGTTTATTATTGTTTCCGCTGTGCAACTAACAACGCAGGTACAAGAAAGATCCGAAAATCGCTATTCACCCCCTCTAGCGGACACAAACGATCCTACAATTTGTATCAAAGCGAAGGACCGCTCTTGATCGGACTAACCGCCGAGGGAGCACACGCTCGAGGAAAAGAACCATGAAAGATAAACTTGGGGAAGACATCTACACTCCACTGCCCTACGATCATGAAGACTTTGGTTTTTGGAGGGCAAGGATCGAGACTTGGTTCGGAATGGAGTGTACATGTAGGATTGTGCTAGAAGAGCCGTTCGAGATTCTAAGGGATAAGCACGGAAAGAGGCTTAGGCCTAGATATTGGAATCAAGAACAACAAGATCAATCTAAGGCAAACGAAAAGGTAATGACAATTTTAGTTAATCTTTTGCCTAACAATGTTTTGAGTTGTGTAAGTAAATATCAAAATGCTTATGAATTGTGGAGCAAAGTGAAAGAAATTCATGAGAAACCTACACAATCTCAAGAGTCCAAAGAGATGTGTCAAATGGTTCAAGAAGAAGAAAAAGGAGAAGAATTGACCATCTCATCAAGTGAAGTGGAAGAAGAAAGTGAGAGGTCATTTACCTCATCTAGAGAAGAGGAGGAGATCACCACCTCAAGAATTGAGGGGGAGGAGAGACCCTCGTTAATGCCGGAATAAGAAGAGGCATCCACTTCATCCAAGGTTGAAGAAGAAGTCAACCTAGCCTCCATCTCTACCTCCACCAAAGCAAGAGCCAAGAACCACATCACTTGCTTTGGGTGCAATGAAAAGGGGCACTACAAAGACAAATGCTCACTAGGTAAAAAGGAGGTAAAGTCCCAACTCATTTCAAATTCTTGTAGTTCTAACATGGATTGTAGGAACAAAGAAGTCCAAGCTAAACGAAAGAGAATCAGATGCTTCACGTGTGGTGAGCTAGGACACTACCACACGAAATGCCCAATGAGTGGAAAGCTCAAGAAAATGGAGCATCTAAGAAGATGGGAAAAGGAGGAGAGAAAGAAAAGAAGCTTGCAACAAGAAGAAGCTCCAAAGGTAAGGAAGGTAACTCCTAACCTTAAGCCAAAATGTAATTCGATTTTGAGTTCCTCTATGCATGATAAAATTAATCATTCATCTATGCATACTAGAAATCATGAAAAGTGCTTACTTGTGCACAATTTTGGATTTAGATATAATAATAGAACTAGGGTTAACAAGGTAGATCAAAACCCTAGGAAAAACATGTACAATGTTAGACCTAAGACCTTTGGACCTAAGGATCATGATACTAATCCCAAGAAGGGAAGGAATGTGCCTAGGAAAATGGATAGGTCTAGGAATGTCCAAAATGGACATATGGACTCTAAGGCTAGAAACTTGGCAAAGGAAAATCAAGCCTTGAGGGTAAGGCTTGACGCACTGGAAAAGACCCTAGAAAGGTTCACTGTTGGATCAAAGGGTCTATATATTGTGTTGGGTAGTATAAAACCCAACCATGATAGATCGGGGTTGGGTTACCGGTCTAAGACCTCCAAGGCCAATAGAAAGAAGTATGCTGGGAAAGCATATAATCATGGCAAGAGAAGACCAAAAATGACAAGGGGATGCCATTTGAGGGTAGAAGGAATGACTTAACCAAGGACAAGGTGTCCAAGGTTAAGAAGGTTCATCTTGTAGGCCAAGAGTCACCGGGGGCACACCGGTGTGGTCTAGTGTGGATCGAGTCACCTAGGGAGGTGGCTAGGACTCAGAGCTCAAGGGGAAGCTCTAGGAGCCTTTAGGGTCCATGGTAAATGGATCTCAATAGATGATTTCTCTAGGATGGCCTAGGTAGATTAGGAAATGTGCCAAAGAGATTCGAAGACTTGGATAATTCTTAATCCTAGGTTTTGGCACATTAAAAGGAGTCTTTCGGAGAAAAAGATGAAAATTAGAGAATAATTGATAAAATTAGGTGTTAATGTGTGAAAACCATGTAATTCAATGATAGAAATGTATCACAGTCAGGTGTTAGAAGATATATCAAGGGAAGACCACAATTAGGACTTTTGGGAGTAGCTTAATTGATACATTTTAGGAGAAGTTGGATTTCTTGCCAATCTTGGGATATGAAGTACATTTATTTAGAAACATATTTTCCCCAAGTAGATATAGACTTCACAAATCTCCCCACGAAATTTCAGATTTTTTAGGAGATTTATGGAATTATTTAGGCATTACTGAAATTGGGTTGAAAACCTGAAAATCAGGTATCAGTCGACTGCCCTGGGGCAGTCGACTGATCCGAATAAATTTCAGCCCAGAAGCTCTCTGTAAGTTTTCTCAGTCGACTGTCATTTTGGCAGTGGACTGATCCATTAAGGTTAGGTAGAAAAAGGGTAATGGATGATAGAATCTGACCTTAAAATTAAGAGCCTTGATTATACTCCTTGAGTTAAGGTTTGCCTCATGGGTTGATGGTGATTATATTAAATGAGGCCATATGGGAAATTTAAGGAAGTTTGATAAGTTTCTCATGTGTATCTAGGATTTAGAGATTAAAAGGGGGAAGCTTTCATCATATTGAGGATATGGATAAAGAAAAGAATTGAGGACAATTCCATGTGTCGAATTATGATGGTTAACCTTGACAAACACTTGGAATTAGAGATACATTTGAAAATTGATACAAAATGTCAATCCCTTAAGGAAATTAGAGGATTATACCAAAGTCAAGCATATTTGATAATCTTAATCAAATCATATTTTTCTAGGATAGGGCATATCCTAGCAAATATGCTTGCAAACTCTTAAACTTTTTCAAGGTTTTGTTGAGTTCTTATTGGCACTAGGGATAAGGTTGCTTGGGGGCAATCCTTTAATGGTGTCCAAGGGAAAAGAACATGGTTGTTAGGTTGGGTAGAACCTAATTTGAGCCTAGGGTGTCAAGTGAGTAGAACTGCACCTAAGAAAATCGAAAATTTAGAGAAGGCATAGGTTAAGGGGGAGGTTGCCTCCTAGTTGCCTTAATTTTCATAAAAAACTTTTTGGGTATTGTGTCAAACTTGGGAACGGTGATAGATACATTATGGAATGTATTTTTCCCGAGTAGGTATGAGTACCACAAAGTTCTCCACAAAATTTGGAAATTTTTTGGAGATTTGTGGAATTTCTGGTGCAATTCTGAAATTGGCCAGAAAACTGATATTTCAGAGTATCAGTCGACTGCCCTGGGGGCAGTCGACTGGTCAGGGCTGGTGTTGGTATCCAGCAGCTGACTTGGGTTCGATTGATTGAAAACAAGTGTATGGGAGGTTAGTACACGTGGTTTAGAATCATTGGGGATTAAAAGAACCGATAATTGGGATATTATTAGGGTCTTTTGATGTATGACAAAGAGGGAGAAGTGTTGGGTTTAAGTTTGGAAACCAAACACACATTTGCAAGAAACCCTAGGTGTAGGGGGAGCATGGTTGCTCCATTCTTGGCGTAAGGGGAACCTTGGAGAGGTTCTTAAAAAGCCTTTGTAAGTCCAATGTAGGGGGAGCTTGGGAGAAGCTTTAAAAAGCTCGTGAAAATCCTAACTTGGAGGGTTAGGTGATGAAAATCCTAACTTGGAGGGTTAGGTGTAGAAAATTTCTAACTTGGAGGGTTAGGTATAGAAAATCCTAATTTGCAGGGTTAGGTGTGGGATGTCTTGGGATATGATCCATGTATGCATTGCATATGCATGATTCTAGCATTGTTTTTGCTATTGACTACTATTTTACTTTTCCTAACTTAAACGTATTGCCAAACATCAAAAAGGGGGAGTTTGTTGAGGCAATCTGTGGTCTGGAGTGACCAAGTGTTTTGATGTTTGGGCAAAGGGTTTAAGTTAGGTTTACTCTTGTGTTCTTATATGTGTATGTTGAGTGTGCAGGTTGTACAGGTTACACATATGAACTTGACTGGACGGTCTCGGTACGGTGAAGGGTAGCATGGAGACAAGCTGGAGACTTGTGTGCACCCGAGGGACCTTGGAGAGCAGGGACGATGAGCTGATGGGCGCGGACTTTGAGGCATGCGTGAAGGATGACATGGAGGCAAGCTGGAGACTTGCGTGCATCTGAGGGACGGGAGCCAAAGATGAAGAGGGCGCGAAGGCAATAGTTGAGGCTGCAGACGAGGAGTCAGTCGAGTCGTGAGGGTACGAGTGCAATGTGATTGTACTCGGGAAATCCTAGGGTTTGAGTATGGAGTGGAATGTACTCAGGAAGGGGAACCTTAGGTGGGTGAGTAGACCAGTCGATTGCCCTGGGGGCAGTCGACTGATGGAACTCACAGAAAGGTCTCAGCCCTGGGACCAGTCGACTGCCCTGGGGCAGTCGACTGGTAGGTGGCTGGTGAGTTGGCTGAGAATTCGAACGTTGTGGTGCAACGGTCGAATTTCAATGGCACTGGTCGACTGCCCTGGGGGTAGTCGACTGGTAGCGAGGGTTTCAGCTCGAGTCCTATTTAAAGAGGACTTCGTGGTGGCTGAGATTCTTGACGAATCTTGTCTTGGTTAAAGGCAAGATAGTAGTCTTTGTGCTCAGAGGTCTGCTTGGTGTTGTGGCGAGGTTTCTCCACCCACAAGGAGCGACGAGAGTTAGCCGGAGGTAATCCGAGGAGTGATCCACCGACGGATTCTTGGATTAGTCACCCGTCCGGGGTGGATACCAAGTAAAACCGATTTGTTAGCGTTGTTTGTTTTGTTTATTATTGTTTCCGCTGTGCAACTAACAACGCAGGTACAAGAAAGATCCGAAAATCGCTATTCACCCCCTCTAGCGGACACAAACGATCCTACAAATCTATCTAGGGATTTCTCTAACTTATCAAGCTTTACCCTCAAGGCTTGATTTTCCCTTTCTAGGTTCTCAAACCTAGAATCAACATGTCCTCCTTGGACATTCCTAGACTTATCCACATTCCTAGGCATATGTCTCCTCTTTTTGGGATTTGTGCCTTGATCTCTAGGTCCAAAGGTCTTGGATTTATCATGATGCATAATTTTCCTAGGGTTTTGATCTACAATATTACCCCTATTTCTATCATTATACCTAAATCCATGATTATTCTTAACAAGCATATAAGAATTTGAAATTGGATTTAATTTTAAACAAGGAATTACCTTCTCTTTTACCTTTGAAGCTCCCCCTTGACTCGAGCTCCTTTTCTTTTCCAATTTCTTCAAGTGCGCCAATTTCTTGATCTTTCCTTTCTTTGGGCACTTGGTGTGGTAGTGCCCATGCTCACCACACGTGAAGCAAATTATATGCTTCTTATCCTTCTTTGCTCCATCCCTACAACTCATGTTAGTTTTCAAACTATTTGAATTGAGTTTGGGATTTACCTCATTTTTCTTACCCAATGGACACTTATCGTTATAGTGTCCCTTTTGGTTGCACCCAAAGCAAATTATATGATCTTTTGATTTTGCTTTGACGGAGGTGAAAGCTTCTTCTTGCTCCGGTATTGAGGGTGGTCTCTCCTCCCTCTCAATTCTTGAAGTGGAGACTTCTTCTATTTCTTCCTCACTTGAAGATGTGGGCGATTCAACTTTCTCCTCCTCTTCGGATGTTGAGCTTGACTCAACCTCCGATTGGTCCTCCTTCTCTTGGACCAATAACCCATTTTCCTTAGACTCTTCTTCTCCTTGTCTTTATGTCGAATTTTCATGTAGAGCTATCACCTTTCTCCATAGCTCATATGCATTCTTGTATTCTTCTACATTTGACATAATATATGAAGGTAATAAATTTAGTACAATTCGAGTTACCTCCTTATCCGCCTCCGCTTCTTCCATTTGACTCTTGGTCCAATACCGAGGTCGAAAGTGTTTTCCCTTCTTGTCCGTTGGAGCTTCAAATGACACTTCCAATGTGGTCCAATGATTCTAATCCATTTGAAACCATGTCTCCAATCGTTTCCTCCAATAATCGAAGTCATCTCGGTCGTACGGAGGTGGAATCCGAATATCCCATCCTAGCGGGCCTTCCGACTCCATCTTCCTCTAGCACCTTTTGCTCTCTCGGCGGTTAGTTCGTAGATGAGCGCACCTCGCTCTGATACCACTTGATAGAATCTTACCATGAAGCTAGAGAGGGGGTGAATAGTTTTTTCTCGATTTTTCTACCTACAACGTTAGCGTGCACAAGCGGAAATACTAAATACAAACAAAACCAAACGCTAACATCAAACCTTTACGTGGTTCGGAGATAATGCTCTTACTCCATGGCTGTCCGTAAGGTGGACGATCCCGATCCGTCGGTGGATAACTCCCTGGATGTCCTCCGGCTAGCTCGTGTAGCTCCTTGTGAGTGGAGAAACCTCGCCACAAACCAAACTTCACTTCTGAGCTCTTAGACTACTATTTGGCCTTTAACCAAAGCCAAATTCGTCAAGAAATCTCAGCCAAAACGAAGCTCTCTTAAATATAGCCTAAGGCTGAACTAGTTGCTGCCAGTCGACTACCCCAGGACAGTCGACTGATCCCACCGCAACAGCTAGCCAACGGCTAACTCAACGGCTAGTTTTGTCCTGATCAGTCGACTGGTTCCAGACCAGTCGATTGATCTTTCTGTGAGTTCGAGTTCCCCGCTGGCAGTCGACTGATCCATTCCCAGTCGACTGCCCAACTTACATATTCACTCTCCCTCACTCCGAAGACCCTCCTTCACGTATGCCTTCAAGTCCACTCCCTTGGCTCGCCCCTTGAAGTCCTCTTCCACCGGCTGTCATCCCTCAGATGCGCACGCAAGCCCTCGGCTTGTCTCCATGTCATTCTTCACGATGCCCTTTGAAGTCCACTTCCCCAGGCTTGCCGTTGGAATCCTCTTCCCTCGGCTCTCGTCCCTCGGATGCGTACTCCATGTGTGACTCACCAAGTCCTGCAAACTCAATCACACATATCAAACCACAAAGGTAAACCTAATTTAAATCCTTTGCCCAAACATCAAAACATATGGTCACTCTGGACCATCGATTGCCCCAACAGAATGCTCTACGATGACAATTCTTGAATATTTTATTATTATTTTTTAATAATTAAAATAAATAATATAAATTACTTTTCGATAAAATGAAAAATATCTAAAAAATTTAGAGCAATTTTACAAAGGACACATCCAAAATTTGTGATTTCTTAAAAGACGCATGATTTGAGAATGTCCAAAGACACATCTCTTTCCCCTCTACCCAAGTTTAATTTTTCTCTCTTTATATTTCTTCTATCTTTTACCTACAACATCTTTCTTCTATTATTTTTTCTTATAAAATAAATTAAATTTTAATAATAAAAATTCTCTAAATTTATTTATTTTTAATTTTAAAACTTTAATTAAAATTAAAAAAATAAAAGAAGATTAATAAAAAAAATATTTTTCTATCTTTAATATCTAATTATAAAAGAATAAAATAAAATAAAATTAATAACGAGATTTTAATAATAAAAATAAAAATAAAAATTACTTCGGTTTTAATTTTTAAAAATCAACTTGTGTTTGTGTTTAAAAATCAACATCACTACTTAAATATTAGTTAGTGTCGATTTTCAAAAAAAAAAAAAACAGGTGAAGAATGATATATTTGGGCTTAAGAAAGATGTTACATGAAATGATAAGAAGAGATGTTGTAGGTAAAGGAGAGATGATAGAAAAAACGAGAAAGAGAAATAATCAACTTTCACAAAGAGTCATTTTCAGATCTTGATGCATCGTTTGGGCAATCCCAACCCTTGAGTACGCCCTTTAAAAAATTCCTGAAAAATTTAAGCAAAAAAGACATGCGTCAGAGTTGAACTTAACATGAAATCCAACTAAGCTCCAAGCGAAGCTCTCTGCTCTTCCAAGGATTGTACCCAATCCGACTATCATGCACAAGCCCTCTCTGTATTAATATACATAACAAAAGAAGAATATTATAAATAAATCGTTTATCCTTTATAAAGGATTACGAGAGATTTAATAAAAAATTTGAAGACCTTTGGCAATTTTATTAGAGTTGTTTGAACATATTAAAGTATTTATAGACTAAAATGAACAAATATAACTTTCAAAATACAGTGTAAGTACACAATTAAAATCCTAATCTACAGATTAACTAACTTGGCAAAGTAAATATCTCTACTTTTGGAGCTTTGCAGTTTGTTTCCGAGAACAAATACTTCATTCTCAGTTAAATAAAGCCATTGATGGAAATCATGGAACACAGAGCTGTAAACGAAAACTACAGATTGAAGATCCTGAACTTTCAAACACGATCATCTGTTATCCTCGGGTAGGGTTGATATTGAGTCGCGACGTGGTCGATCGGTGCTTTCTTTTTCTGAGCTTAGGCAGTGGAAAAATCCAGGCAGGAACCTCACAACCGGAAACAGTCTCATGTTGGCTATGTTGCGTTGAAAAGGCTTATCCTCTTTCTTTGCTTTGGACAAACACCAGTACAGGAGGATTCAGACTCTACCAACGAAAAAACATACACAGTTTAGTGCTGGAGGAATCAGCTAGAAATGCATGTTTGCTTAACAGAAAAGTATTTAAATATGAAAAGTTGTACCTTTTGAAAACATTGACGAAGAACAAGCAATTTTCCTTTCTCAATACCAGCGAAAACAAGTTTTTGCTTAATCAACTCAGAGGCAGAGTTTCTGTCAAAAGTTCATAAAACATCAATGACTATGAAAGTAGATATTTTATTATTTAGGCATTACTGTTGCATAGTTTCTACCAACATTCACTAGGACTGCATCAACCATGACTGTGCTTGCAAGTTTTTCAACTGATTCAGGGGAGGTTGCACTGAACAGTGAAGTTTTTGAACAAAATTTCTAAATGGTACTTGATACACCATTACTCTTGATGTTCATACATAAAAGAGGCCAAGAAATTGTAGAATGCCAAATTACAAGTCTGCTCAAATGTAAGCCTGCGAATATTTACAGCACTTCCATGAGTCTTTTCATTAGACCTATTGTAGACATTTAGTTCCAATTGTATGTACTAAACAAATGGTTATATCATTTCACAAATTGTAAGATTGCTGAAGTTTTTATGAAACACTAATTCCAAGCTCAAATATCCTACCTATTACTTTCTAACAAATGGCCCATCCAAGATTTTAATGCAGTTAGGCATTTTGTTGCATTAACTCTGCATTCTGTTCAATAAGCTATTAAGTTTCATTCTCTTATTTTTTACCCAAACATTGTGTAGGAACATTATTTGTAGACAGTACCATTTGTTTATGTACCGCTAAAGTGCAATACTAGCATCAAACAGGATCATGATTTTACTCACATAGTCTACCTGCACATTTTATGATATCATTTTAATAAAGCCGCATCAACCCATACTAAATCAATTATGTTAATAAGAAATCATGTAATATATAAACCACTTGGCATGCCATTCATGGGTAACAACTAAATCACAGCAAAAGGAAAAATGTCCATTTCATAGGCAAGGAGAAAAGGATAGTCCAGTGCAGGAAATTCCCACCAATGCAGAATTCCATAAAATGGTCGAACCACATTGGGTCGAAGAACAGAAACGAAATATATCAGACAATTAGTTAGCAAGAAGACAACCATATCTCCTTCCAGAACCAATCTCTACCAACAGATATTTTGTCACATATCATAATTGGATTTTTAGTTAATTCAGGAAGGACACGGTGTCAAGTTTCTACTTGGAACAAAAGATAAGGATTGAATTTTTATGAAGAAAAACAATTTAGAAAAGTATTCTTCTCATACCGGCTCAAATCGAGCTTTCTTTTGCGAATACTAAAGTCCAATCGGATGGGAGTAGATATGATTATATCACATGTCATCTTTTTAAAATCTCCACTTCTAGAAAGCTCCTTGGTCATCAACTTGATGTAAATTTCCTACCCTTAGCCAGCTTCTTGCACTCTCTAGTCATCTGAACAACTAATTCTCTAGTAGGGCAGAGTAGAATAGCCTTCACTCCATTTTTTGATACTGGCTAATGACAATCAGGAAAATCAAACTAAGAGAGAAAAAGCACTAACAAAACCAAATCCACACAGAATGATACCTTAATCTTCATGAGAATTGGGCTCAGAAAGGCTAATGTCTTGCCCGAACCAATGGGTGTGCATGCAAAGCAATCCCTCTTCTGCAATAAGCAAGACGTGAAATGTCAAATTTGAACAATGTAGCAAGATTGAGGCAATAGTTTATATAGTTGACTTAATAAATGAATTTGGATTATCAATAATACCAGATAACTTTTGCTTAAAAAACAGAAAAGAAAAAAAAAAGAGGAAGCCAATTTTAGAGCATACAGAAAGGAGTGTTGGAAAAGACGGCCTCTAAACAGTAAATCTAGATGGTCAGAATTTGATTAGCTAGAATAGATTTTTATAAATAAAAAAAATTTTAAAAAAAGGAAAGGAATTTAATTTAATATGAAAATAAATAGGAAAGAATATAATTTAATATGAAAAATACAATTGAGTTTAAATACCTTTAATAATGATCCTAAAAATTATTTAAAAAATCATAATGGATTTTTATAAGTTAAAAAATTAATTTAATATGAAATAAATAGGAAAGGATATAATTTTCTATGAAAATAAGTAGGAAAGGATATAATTTAATATGAAAATAAATAAGAAAGGATATAATTGGGTTTAGACATCTTTAATAATGATTTATAAATTATAAAATAAATTTTTGGCTGGCCTGGCCACTTAGCATTGTCCACCTCTGAATAGGTGTAGGCTCCTCTAAACCACATTCAGATAAGTTTCGCAATAAATAGGGTTTGCACTTATACCCGTATAGAATGGGAAATGCAAGCTTTAACAAATTAAGAAGAAAATAAAGTGAGTCAAAGCAAGTGGATGAAAAGAAATTTAGTGTCCAATGCAGATATTATATCAACATCAGCTAAGATACAGGTGGGCGTTGTAACTAGACCATGTATTTAAGTCATGCCAGTATGCACATAATGGCAAATACAAATGGTACAGCTGGAGCTCATGGCGGCTTGCGAGCTCCAATGTAAACACATACTGTGGCACAAAGAACCTTCTTTGATTAGTAACTGAAGAGCCACTAGAAAGTTTTAGGAGGGAAAATTGCAATAGCTTTGACCAAAAAAGAACTCCAGTTATCCAGGAACTATTCCATTAGACCACCATCATGCATCACATATACAAAAGTAACAATAAGCAACAAATCCCATAAAGTTTGGTTTAATTTGATTATGGAACAAAGTAGTAACAAGTTTTTCACTAGCGTTTACATACCCATGCATTTAAATAGAATCCATACATTTTAGCTACTCAGTATCATCTTCCTGATCATGACTAGCCACAAGCTTAATGAATGGTATATTTTTGTAGTTTTCGGTTGACTCTTTGCGCCTTATGTTCTAATTTCAAATTGCTCTTTGTAATTTTTTGGTGGCCTCTGACATAATCAATATCCAAATTCTACAAAATTATACACTTTGTTCTTTTTACCTATGGTTAAGATATTTGCTATAATGCACATTGGTCTTAGTTGGATACATTGTGTTTTGCATATTTGTGATATGTTTCCTTTGCAAGAGATCTAATTTGCAATAAAGCAGACACCTCATAGAAAATAACTTTAGTTGATTGGTGAGAACCAATCAAGAACATCAAAAACAATAATCATTCATGTTATTGAAGAGGGAACAAAGTAAACTCATATCCCATACCTAGTATTACATTATTTAGTTAGATTTGGATGATCTTGTTTTTTACTTCAATATTTGGTTCTTTAAAGCATAATCATTTTTTTTTTGCATTGATTTAAAAAGGGTTCCTAACCTGACCAATCCATACAATCATACATATTTATCTCATCATGTTGAAATGAAAATCTAAGGCTGGATAAAAAATCTGTTTCCTGAATACAAACTTATTATAACAGAAAATGGAGAAGGGCCTAAGAACAAAAGGAAGTACTAGAGTAGGTTTCTTTTAGTTTTAAACTTATGGATTTATTTTTTCTTCCTGTTCTATAGGAAACAGAAGCATTCTACTTGAGTAATCATCATCCCACTACTGTGGTCGTAAAGGAATGACAGAAACACTAGCATTCTACTGAATAATCATTTCACTACTACCATCTTAAAGCATTTTCAACAACAAGAAGCACCAGCAACACATTACAATATGGGAAAATTTGAGAAAACTCCCCAACATCAAAGTGGGATTTACATGCACTCCCCAACTAAAAATGTCTTTGCATGCACTCCCTGATGGGATTGACAAGACAGTTTTGTGTGTTATTTTTTTTTATCAGTATAAAAGAGTAAAAATTCAGTATAAATCGTAAAGATTTGAGTATAAATTGTTTGAGATTGAGTACTAATTTAAGAAATTTGAGTATTATTTGAAAAAATTTGAGTATACATTGTTTCAGTATATAGTAAAAATTTTAGTATACATTATCAAAATTTAAGTATGAATTGATTTAGATTGAGTATTATTTTAAAAAAATTGAGTATAAAATTTAGAAATTTGAGTATGTGAGGTTGCATCCACCACATCAAGATTTTTACATAAGGGGTCGTCGAAATTTTATACTCAAATTTCTTAAATTAGTACTCAATTTTAAACAATTTATACTCAAATCTTTATAATGTATACTGAGTTTTCACTCTTTTATACTTACGACATCAAGATTTTTACATGAGGGGTCACCGAAACTTTGTACTCAAATTTCTTAAATTAGTACTCAATCTCAAATAATTTATACTCAAATCTTTACAATGTATACTGAGTTTTCAGTTTTTTATACTCAATCTATCAGGGAGTGAATGTAAAAAATTTATTAAGTGGGGAGTGCATGCAAAGACAAGTTTGGGATTGGGGAGTTTTCTCCAATTAACTGGAGTTAGTGACAAATGTGGTTAAGCTTCCTTCTGAACCGATAAGCCTATTCACTTGTTTCAACAGGTTCAATTAACATCATCTAAATATTGTTTGTCATTTTGTCAGTATTTTTTTTCCTATCAATGGATCATAGTCCTTTTTCTGTCCTGGCCTATGTATTAATGTTATACATGAAGAATGAAGATACCAAACTTTGTCTTCTAGTATGAACTGCGAAGTTAAGATACTAAGCATTATGTTTCTTCACTCAATGAGTCCATATTCTTTCTAGACTAGATAGAATACCCTTGATAATGTCCCGTGAGTTTAGCAAAACATAACTGTTACATTAAACTAGAGCGACTATATGGAATTCTTGAAGCTTGGATGGTGCATGCTTGTCGCCTTGCCCTTTTCATTCAGTTTTCTTGCCATCTACTGAGAGCTCATTGGAGAATACATCTGGTTCCTAATTTTTCATCAAGCATTTATATTTTTCTTAATGAATTATTCTAACAAAGTCAATTTTGTTTCGTGAACAATTCTTTATTTATTTAGGCAAAAAAAGCTTTAATTATGCTTCATTTTTTCCCTGCTTTGTATTATGAGTTACACTTTCACTTTCATTTTTTAGGGTGATAGGGGGGATATTGGGCCCCCAATCCACGTAGGAAAAAGTCAAGGTTAAACGACTGACGTGACTATAATTACAATGTATTAAGACCAGGGTCAATAGAGATGGGCTGACCCAATAGCCCGATCAGACGGGATGATCGACCATATCGAGAGGATTGCCTGAGTAAAGAGGCAGGCCGGTCGGACGGGTCGACCCGACAAGCCGATTAAAAGGGTTGATCGGCCAGGCCGAGCGGACCGCCTAAGCTAAGGAGGTAGGCAATAGCCGGTCGATCGACTCACGTCGAGTGTTCATGTAGGGATCTATAGGCATAAACATTCGAAAATCGCAACGGAAATAATAGATCCCACAAGCGATCCATGCGAAAGAAAACTCATACAAAGTTAGATCTACAACTTTCTATCTTATATGTATACCTTTGACACGTGTCCTTCGCTTATCCCGCTCGTCCAAGGTACACCGGATCTCTTGCATGTTCAAGTGTCCATGCCTCTATGCGTATCCACACAAACACGATTTCTCAAGCTTCGGAGAAGAATCGCCTTTGTGGTGCTAGTCACAAGAGGAGATTCACAAAACAAGAAGAAGAGGAGAAGGGGTTTCGGCCAAAGGGAAGGAGGAGAAGAAAATGACAAGAAGCTAATCCAAATGATAAGAAAAACTCTTTTATACTCATCCCATGAATATGAAGAGTTTTTGTCCTTTTAGCTTCCCTCCATTAAAACTAATAAAAACCTAATTAGAGCACATGTTTCTCATGTGACTCTTCTGTCAAACTCAGAGAAAATGAGAGTAGAAACTATGTCAAACTCAGAGAAAATGAGGGTGAAAAACTCTACTTTCTTCTCTGGAGAATCCTCCTTTAAATAGTATGATACATAATTACAGCTATACAATTTTGAAAATCTGCGCCATTAATGCTAAATCTGTGCAATTAATGCCAAATATTCTGCCCATTAATAGCAAATCTGAATCATTAATGCCAAATCGTGCAATTAAATCTGCGCCATTAATGCCAAATCTGTACAATTAATACCAAATATTCTACCCATTAATAGCAAATCTGCACCATTAATGCCAAATTATTGTGCAATTAATGTCAAATATTCTGCCTATCAATTCTCTTGACATCTTCAACTTTTCTTCATCCAATGAAGAGAAACTTTTCAACTTCCTCTATTATTAATTCATTAAACATTTTAATGAATTAATATCTCATTCAAATGTGGTTGAGTCTAATCTAAATGAGTCTAACTCAAATTAGATCTCAATCCCATAATCCAATTGGATTCACTTGAGTCTAAGTCTAACTGAATTAATCCAATTCGGATCAAATCTTAGTCAAACTAAGATCCATTAATCTTCGAAACATCGTGTCCTTAGTGTGTGACCTAATAAGTTCTCGTAACGTTGGCAATGTGTCTAAACTACTTTAGACACATAAGCAATGAGCGGCATCTAGCAATGCATCATTGCTACCCAAGTGACGAGAAAGTCGAGATCCGACTTAAGCTCCGTGACTATGACAATGTATGACCTTGTCCTTCTATCCTCGATATTTAGATTGACCAATGAGGCATAGACCGTGTCATCCTCGATCAATCATTGTGTTTCTTAATCCCCGAGTAGACTCACTCAAACAAATGAGCTCAATATCTCATATTGACTCACTTGAGCATGGACATGCATTTTAGTAGTCCTACTCGATCAAGGGGCCCATAAATACTACTCCCGTCATATGGGAGAGATAGATCTCATCTACACCACTCACATCCCTCCGCATAATTCATTACATACCCAGTGATCGCCTTTATAGTCCACCCTGTTACAAGTGACTTTTGACGATACCAAAATATATAACTCCTTATGTAGGGAACCGTAGTGACTTCAGGTCTAAGGACTATTCATACTAATAGTTACATGAGAAAGTTTATGACACTCATATGACAATCTATGAAACTTTCTCATGATGGGTCAATTCAGTACACATTTTCTAATATATACCCATGTGCCAACTTGATATCACATATTCATGACTTGTGAGCTCAAGTTATTAATTGATCTACATGCTAGACTCCATGCATTAATATTGTCCCTGAATATTAATGCTTGACTAGGAATGATTTAGTATAATGTTCTCTACATCATCTCACTATCGATTCAACCAATCAATATAATGTAGATAAGAACCTACTACCCAAGGACATTATTATACTTATTTATTTGGCACAAATATAAAGTAAGTATAATAACCAAACTTGGCTTTAATAACAGAATATGATGCAAAAGTCCCTAGTCAATTATTACATAATTGGCTCTAGGGCTCCTACTAACAGTTTAACCTATCGGTGGGTCACGTACGATACATAACCCATATGATTTAAGATGTTATGGCAGTCAAGCAAGTCTAACTAAAGGGTAACTACAAAGGGTCAGGATACTCACTTCGACCGATCGGATGACATACATATAGTATACTTATGAGGAGGGCAGCCCAGGCAATGGTCGCTCGGCTAACCCGCCTACAACACTCAGCTGGCTCCTGAATCCATTGTAGTCGAACGAATGACGCGGGAATATCCCAACTTAACTAGTCAGTTAAAGGCTTCATGGGTCTTATGGGCTGGACCCCTATCACGGGGTCCACGAACTGAATCCTCTTTTTATTGGGCCTCCATGTGCACGTAACAGTCCATCAACCCTTTCAAACAGACACCCCTTTTTACCCATGAGCTTAAACACTGACCTGCTCACTGACCTGCTCAGTAATCAGTAACCCATTAACTTAAACGCTGACATGCTCAGTAATCAGTAACCCATTAACTTAAACGCTGACCTGCTCAGTAATCCATGAGCTTAAAACACTAACATGTTCAGTAACACATAGGCCTAAACCCTGACCTGCTCAATGATTCATTACCTTATCTGCTTATTCACAGATTTCCTACAGGAGATCTAGCAGCATGACAACCCTGTTACAACTGATATGACATCCTGACGGTGGAGGGTCATCAAGGGGCACTGCATATAAATAAGGGTTTATCCTCCACGGTGCAAGTAAGTTCTCGACACTTCTCTACTCTATTCAAGCTCTTCTTCCTTAACATCTAGAAACTAACTTGAGCGTCGAAGTGCACGCGCCAGGACCCTCCCTAGGCTTGCTACTAATGCTCTTTTGCTTGAAGTGATCTCTTAGCAGACTCTAAGATGTTTGTGTCAGTATAGCCCGGTCAGCAATGTCGCCGTGCCACACTTCACAGCTCGTGGACAGGATCATAGGGCATTCTTAACTTATCCCCTATATGGTTTATAGAAGTGCCATCAATTGTTAATAGTTTCAACTTGATCCCAATTTGTGATTATTCAGGTTTGAATCATTGTTGCTAGCACATTTTGCAGATCATTCCACTAGTGTGAATTATATTGCAAGACAATAGGCAGTGCATATCACATTACATAAATGCCAATACATAAATTGCACAGGCAAATTTATCTCGTACAAGAATCTTCAGATAGAGAGACATATTTAAAAATTTCATAAAAATGCAATATTCACTCATTGTCAAGGAGCCATACCTTGAACTAAGCTCTGCAAAACTTTCAAGTGGTGGAGGAATGCCGTGGCCATAAATGTGTATCTTATACTTTTTATGAAGAATAGAAGCTTTCTGGAGATGAGTGAGTAAAGGTATAGCATTTAGAGGAAGTGAAGAAAAAATAGCAATAATAAAGTTAAAACAAGCATCACCTCAAACAATTTTGCTGCTTTCTTCTTCTGTTCCATACAATCAGCATCCATAACATTTTTTCCCAGAACGGAAGAGAAAGATTCAGAACTCTTGAACACACTGAATCCTTCCACAACTTCTGATGTATCAAAGCCCATACAAAAAGAAAGAAAGTGTGCCATGTATATACAGTAAAACAAATATTAAAGAAACAATGTTTTTCATTATTCTCTCAAAGATTTCAGCTCATGGAAGTCACCAGAAGAATCCTTGTCTTTAAGCTTCCTCTTCTTCTGCTTCATGTTTGCCTTTACCTCCATTGCGGGTAACATCACTTTGTCAGATGTGATTTCAATGTTAATCAGTTCCTTCTTTGGCTGCAGAAGGGTAGAACAACGATTTGAGAAACAAGGTATCACCAGAACAGGGAAGTGATCATGGTGCAAAACCAATCAGTTCTTACCTGAAACTGAGCAATGTCCTAAATAGGGTTACAATTTTCTCCAGGCATTTTACCCTTCATGTTTTGTGTAATGCAATTTGGTTCTTTGGGCATCTCAGTAAAATTTATGAGAGATTATAAAATTAAAAAAAGCTGAATAAAAAGCCTTGAATCACTGTAGGGTTATTCAAAAGGAAAAAAAATTCTCTTGGAAGAGAATCTGCATGCTTCTTCTGAAGTGTAAAAAACTAAATTTGGACATCACTTTTCTCAACTAACCTTGGTATCTCTATAATCCCTACCCCAAAAAACCTTTTCAACCTCCTCCTTCCGCTTCCCCTTCCACGTCCAACAGAATTATGTTACTGAGACAGAAAAATTAAAAAATTATATGCGAGGGTATCATAGGCAACCATGGACGTAGACACCATGAGATAAATCTAGGCATGCAACACAACGACATCACTGAAACACAAACATCAGTTGTATACAATCACACTCTTAACCATGGATACAAGCATTAGCTAGTGGGCAACTATTCAGGATTGATACAACATTGTGCAACATGCAAAATTAAGCTGCTAAAGAATGCATTAGGTACTTGTAGTAGGGAAATATCAATTGGCTAAGCACAGATGGCTGCCGCAATGTTATTCTTCAACCTAGCTAGATGCTGTTGTTGTACTAGTCTCACTGATCTTAACATTTAAATCTGTGTTTACCTCAGCTAGGATTCATCATCTAGGTGCACTCCCCTGAGGTAGTTATAGACGATGCAACATGCCAGTACTATCTGAACCTGGGTTTAGTATAGGTAACTAGCTTCTATTTCATTAGCAATGATCAGAAACCTTTTCTCAAGCAACATAAGGGTTCCTCAATCACATCATGTAGAGATGATGATTGACTAATTCCTTATCATTCTCAGGACCACTACTGGAATATTCCTTTAGGTGATACTGAACCCTGAAATAAGGTGCAATCAGTCCATTTCTCAGCATGAAGTCAACATTAGCAAGCAAAACTTAGTTTGGGCTAATTTTGATGTATTAATTCCCATGTTGTATTGGCATACGCAAATGTGGATGAACTTCATCTTACCTTGAAGAGTTTTCAGTGAATCACTCTTTCTTAGTGTGCCCTTAATAACTCCAGATTCAGACATAGTTGTCTCCTACCTAGCTAGTGCATATAAGAAATGCATGTCGAACATGCAGGCAGCCATGACATTGATTGTCGGCCTATCCTTGCAACCTTTAAACCTAGGGGCGAGTCGAACAAGTAATGTGTCATCAGTGGCATCACACAGACTTGAAAATATTAGAAATGTGAATGGAAAAGGAGGTGAAAAAGAAGAAAGAGACTCTTTTGTGGATAAGTTTTGGTCCCATATTGAGAGTTTTATGATGCTATTGTTGCACATGCATGTATGATTGAAGAAATGTACGAGGAGAAACTCTTTTTCATGCGTGGGTGGGTGTAAATCTAAGTTTCGAAATTGCATTAAACCAAGTTGACTTGTGTGCTAGTACGACCTACATGGGTCGAATAGCGGACCGGTTGGGACAAAATTTGCAAAAGTCGAACAACCAACATTTTACCACATTTTTTTTTTGCTTGTTGCTCAAGAGTATAATTAAGGAAAGCATTAACCATTATTAATGGCCATTTTATAACCTCCCGGATAGCAGGCCTATGCCTAGGCCCTAATTTTTATTGGAGCCCATTATTTTTAATATATTAAATATATTTTTATTATATTTTTTTTAAGGGAATGGAAAGGAATAGAGCCCACGCGATAAAATATTTACATATATCATTTTCTAGTCAAAACATAGGATTCATAAAGAACTCATTATGGTTCAAATGAATAGAGCCATAATTAGGGGCTCTCTTTTTAATATTTTAAATTTAATTTTTATTATATATATTATTTTATAAGATCTAACGTATTCTTTCTCAATGTCTCTCAATCCTAGCCTTCTCTCGTTATATTTATTTTTATTTGGTGATGCTTTCTCCTCAGATTGGTAAGAACATGAATTAGAATTCTTTTATCTATACAATGTAAAATAAAAATATTAGTTTTTTTTTCGAGTTCCCCCTTTTCCCCTTGTCTAACTCCCCCTCTTTGTACTTCTCTCACTCGTTGAGATTAGGGAAGAGAAATCGCACCTAACGTTGCCACGTTGATCCGGTTGGTGCTACTATGCTCCTTGCTTGATTAAGTTCAAATGTTTATGCATTCGTCCATATTGTGTTTGATCGAAATGAAGGATTTTATTATTTTTGAGCAATAGTGAGTTAGATACCTTACCATTTCATTTCCTTGATAGACATTAACTTTAGCTTTTATTTATATGTATTTATAGTCATAACATTTTTGATTTCCCCTTTGTCTATATTATATGTCACGCCCCCAGAGACTCATGTTTGCTCGAAAATCGGGCAACATCTCTCTTGTACGGTGGACAATCTGGGACATTTATACATAACTCTCCATAAAATATAGCACAATTTCACACGGCTGGCATCACAATAGCAAAATAAGCTTCACAACCACGCAGTTAATATCGATATAAAAGATAGAAATAAAAGAGAGTCCATATCCAAAATAAAACTCACATTTAAATCTAATGACCAACACACCAGACTATACATAAGTCTACTGAAGTAAATGCGGAAACAACGAAACTGCAGAAATAAAGTAAATACGGAAATAAAATAAATACTGAAAACTCTAAAAGGATTCGACACCATCGGACTGACAACTGGATCCTCTCCTGGCTCCAAGTAAAGCATCTATCTGCTACCTGAAACAAAATTAGATGGTGGGAGTGGTGAGTCCGGGCGGACTTTGCGGGTATAAGAGTAGATAAATGTATGGCAAAATAAAACATATAACAAGCAGAAAGAAGCAACAATATACCGTCTCTGAAAACAGAATAACATCTAGACATGTGTGAAACGGAATGATAGCATAATAACAAAGCATACATGCATGTCAACCAAATGCAGCAATCATAGCTCATATAAATACAGCAAATACAAGAAAATGCAAAATGCAATAAGTGCATATGATGCAATGACATGAGTCGCCCCTAACGCCATTCAAGCTTCCATCACATCATATCTGTGTGGCCGAGTGGGTAGGGTTGTGACGCCTGTACGCACTCCAACGATTACCACTAGTACAAGTGGTTGAGTGGACAGGATGTTGGGGAGCCAACTACTCCAAAACACTACTCAACCAAGAGCCAAAAACCAACAACCCTTACTTGATTTCGGATCAAAGCAAAGCAATGCAATTTACAACCAAAATTTTAAATCAACTACTCCTCTTACCTTCTCCCAGCCCAAAGTTATGATCATGAATCTGAGAAGCAAATGGAGATCGATGCTCGCGAAACCAACCAAGAAGATGAACAGCAAGATTCGGGAGGTTGAAGGGTTCGCTCGCTTGGGTCACGGGGAGAAACGAACCAAGAGGGCTGCGGTTTTCGGTGGTGGCTGAGGGAGGAAGATCGCCAGCCCTAATCCGAGGAGATGGGGTCTCGCCGGAAGACTAGGGAGGTAGGATGAGAGAGTGCCAGCCGACGGCTGCGAGGAAGGGGCGTCGCCGTCGCGTACTCGCGCAAGAAGAGAACCACAACAAGAGGGGGGTTATGGCGTGCAGAGTTTGCGAAGAGGAGGAAATCTCCGGTGGCAATCGCCGAGGGGAGGAAGTGAAGTCTCGCATGCGTGGGGTGTCGGCGTCGGGGGAGAAACGAAGGCAAAGTCGATTAAAGGGAGAAGTTTAGGCAATTTATGGGTATTTTTGGCATTTTGCAAAAAGGTCATTCTAGTTTGATTAATCTAAATAAAACAACTAATTTTTGTTTTAAAACTTTTTTGTCCTCTAACATTCAGTATTTAACATTATATCATTTACAATTATTATGTTTAGGTGATGAAAAATATAATTTATTTTTTCTTTTATTACGTGGCTAAAAAGACTAATTTAATTCTTAATAAATGATAATGACTGGTTTGGTCTCGTCATGTTTTTCATTTTCTAGGGATTGTATTGAGTTTTGTCATTTTCTAAATGTATTTTTTTTTTTTTATTTGCGGATGATGATGAGTTGAGGACAAGAACATGATTCTTTCTATTGTTGTCCAATTTTATTTGTTCCTTTTTGCAAGGATTGTTCTCTTTGTCTTTTATTTGAGTAATTAGACATATTTCTATCTTTCTTAGTTTTTAAACAATTCTGAATGCATTTTTTTTTGGCTAAGTCGGTTGTCGATTTCAAATCCTAATAAAAAAGGGTGAGTGAAATTTTTTTTAAACAATGTCAAAGACTTTTTTTTCACCTAGGGCCTGAAACAAACTTAAGCCGACCTTGTCGAATAGTAATGGTCGACTATTGATTAGACATTAAATGACTTTTACTCGACGTTTAATATAGACGAGGGATGATGCTCCTATATAAGGAGACTATGGTCTTGAGCAGGAGAGGGGAGACGGGCAAGCAAAGAAACTCCATCCCATTTACTTCATTCCTCATTCATTCTCTCCGTCGTGCACCCGCCCAACAGAATTACACATGATAGCGATCATGCACATTCTCAGTTCTCCGTGATTCACTAGTGCTTGGTGGCAATCACAATCTACCGTTGTATCCTGGAAACAGACGGCCCACATAACCTCAACGTACTGCCAGAGATGGGGTGAATATGTTTTTAAAAAACTGCTTGAAAGTAGGCTTTGACATCTTTCATTCGGGAGCACTTAGCTTCCAATCGACAATCGACAATCGACAATGGACAATCGTCACTCTGCACCTGCCAGTTGGCACTCGCCACTCAGATTCAATGACTTGACACTTGGAGTTGGCACTTGGATTCGACAATCGGTGACTTGATTCGGCACTTGGAGTTGATAGTTGGCGTATTGAACTTGGCAGTCGGCGACTCGACTGAGCACTTGGAATCGATGCTTAGATTCAACGACTCGACTCAGCACTCAAATTCGGTGCTCGGATTTAGCAACTCGACTCCGCACTCAAAGTCAGTGCTCGGGGTCCGCACTCGAACTCTGCAACTCGACTCGACACTCAAACTTGGCAATCAATCATACAAGGCAACTCAGTTTTCTAGACAGCTCAATCATCCCAAGCAACTCCTCTATACCTGTTTGACAACCTGAAATTATTAGTTCAAGTCACTCAATTGATAAGTCTCATTTGATTTGTAATTTTAATTCCCCTCTATCTACGGTAAAATTGTCCAACAAAAAATAGGTAAAGCCGAATGATAGGTACAGGTTAGGGCTAAAAGGCAAACTAATTTTTTTGAAAGCAATGTACCTTGGAAGTATGGATAAAACCTAGAGCTACTCTAATTTCAATTGGGACAAAAGTGCAATTAGGCTGCTTCGATAAATCTCTTTGAGACTAACACTGATGGCCCACAAAACTTCATGGAAGTGCTCACTTACATATCGACCTCCTCGACAGGAAAAAAAAAAGTTGTCAATTCCTAGCATTATGAGCGAGAAGACATAGCAACTTGGCAACTTTATACTCAACGTTAGAATTCTTATTGTCCTTCACCCTGCCCAAACTCCCGAACATCTCGCAAAGTCTTGAGAACACAATAGGCCTTATATGGGTGATGTTGCAACATAGAACATCTCTAGTGGACATGACCACGGTGATCTAGCGAATGCTGGATAGGTCTATCAGAATGGTCAAGACACTCGTGGATCCACACCAACAACATTAAGACTGTGTTTGGTAAGGGATAATCCATCATGTAATGTAATCAAGATTACATTACAAGTTGAATTTCTTTGTTTGGAATAATTTTAAAATTGTAATGTAATGAAATCTCGATTACAAAAGTAGCTCAAGATTTGTAATTTCGATTATAAAACTAAAACGATGTAATCCGATTACATTATAACTTGTAAAGTCGTCGGTCGGGGCGGTGACGGTCTCCGGTCGGCCGCGCGGCCAGTCGTCGGTCGTCGGTCGCCGGCCAGCCGCCGGTCGTCGATCGCCGGCCAGCCGCCGGTTGTCGACTGTTCGTCGGTTGCCGGCGGCGCCGGCAGCGCCGGCGGCGGATCGCTAGCAGTCGACGGCGGTCGTCGGTTGCCGGCCGACCGGCGACGGTCGTCGGTCGCCGGCCGACCGACGGCAGTCGCCAATCATGGTCGTCAATCATCGTTGTCGGTCGTCAGCCGCCAATCATTGATTACATTACATGATGGATTACCCTTCTCCAAACGCAGCATATAGTTATCAAAGATTACATACAACTCGTTACCAAATATAGTAATGTAATCTTGATTACGTTATATTATATTACATTACATTACAAACTTGATTACATTACAAACTCGATTATATTATTCCTTACCAAACGCAGCCTAAACTTGAAGCAATGGCACAAAACATAGAGGCAGTCTGGGTTTGGATTCGATAGTGAATGCAAAACATCTCGAAATCGTCAGTTGATGCTGAATTGGTAGGTGAACAGACACTTTCCCACCATTTCTTTCCATCGATGAGTATCGTAACATTTTCATCACGATATTATATATATTCCATCTGAGTGAGAAAACACAAGGACAAATAGAACGTATAAAACAATATCGAAGACTCTACATCACGAACAAACTAATAAGGTAAAATCACATAAATCTACATTGAAGAATCTGTATCATGAACAAACTGATTAGGTAAACTAATACCATATTGGATCATTCCAAATTCCAGAAAGGTTGAAAACCCCATCAGTCAAAGCAATATAATGTCCACTGCGAGCGCTTCCCGATTTACCCTGGCGGCCGGTGGGAAATTTTTATGTGGCCGGGCCGGTCGCCCGAGGTTGAAAAAACCTCGTTAATCATTTTTTTTTCATAGATGGAAAACAACGAGAGATAAACCTGGAGTCGAAGAACACAAACCTAAAGCTTGACCTACCTAGCTCAGCAACTTGACCCCCCTCCGACTCATCCTTTCCCACTCAGAGTTCAACAGGTTGAGTCTATTGCGCTAGATCAATTAAGTTTATATTTTAAATTCAATAATTTTTCATTTACTACAATAATTTTAAAGTAAAGATCATTCAATAAAGCATGTTGGATTGGAAAAAAATAATTGAAAATCAAACTTTGTTAATATTTTTAAAAACATAATTTTTAGAATAATCAAATTAAAATAAAATGCATAGTTTCAATAATAAAATTTCAGATGAAATGAACAAAAATGTATTTCAAATCACAATTGTGAAAATTAGGTTAACTTCAAATTTTTAGGGGTAGCAAGCCTTTTTTATTCTCTTTTGATTAATATAAGTGTTTATTATGCTTTCAAATCTTCTAATTGAGATATTTATTAGTTACAATATCTTTTAGATTTTTTTTATAATTAACGTAATTTTGATTTTCTTTTTAATGTTCTCGACAAATGTAATCAAATCATCTTAACAGGATATTTATGAAAATAGGAAAAAGTAGACAAAAATCAAAAGATCGTTCCATATTTTTGGAATAATTAAAATGACATTTCACTTATTTTTTTTATAAAAAGGTGTTCCACCTTACTATATAATTAACCAACTATCTTCAACTATACTATTTCATTATCATCTCTTGTATATATTTTTTGATTAAATATTGAATTAGAGGTGCGTCATAGTAGTTATTAACCCGTAACTACTATACAGTTATAGCAACTATGATTTCATAATTGTTACAACGTAAATATTATATAAGTTTTGAGATATTATAATTTTTTATTCAGATTGAATCACGAAACTCATAATATATCATATTGAAGTTTATTCAGAGATTAATTAGTTATTAGGTGTAAATAATAACAGTCGAATCGTAGGGGAAAAAAATCATTTAAAGTCTTTCAAAGACTCTAAAAAAAATTTAATTTTCTTTATTAAAATTATTTTCTATATTGTATCAAAAATTGTAGTTATATTTGTTATGTTACAATTATAAAGTATAATTGCTGCTATAATATACTCTATCGATTTAGGATTTTCTGGGAGATATACAGAGGATAATAATGAGAATAATATTAAAAGATTATTGTATTATTTTATGCAAGGTAAGACTCTTTTTATAAAGAAAAAAAATCAAAGTGGGACCTGATTTAGAAAAAGATGCCTTCTTTATTTTTTTTTAAATCTTAATTCAAACCATTAACTTTTTCATGAGAATTAAAAGGTTTTCTTTTATAAAAAGATTTGTATATTTTCATTGAATTTATTTTTTAAAAAGTATGATAAATTTTAACATGTGTTTATCACATAAGATGTGCTTCTAAAATTTATATTATGAATTAGTTTTTTTTAACTTTATAATAAACAAAAATGAACGATTTTGTAAAGTTCATTGACATTTTCGTTATTTTTAATATTTTTAATTTTTTATGTTAAGTTAACATAAATAAAAGTTACCAACCCCATTTAGTCATTCCCTTTAAATTAATTAATGATTATATTTTAGTTATACGTATAATTATTATAATTTATTTTTAAATCAACTACATGGAAGAACACTTCAGAATTTATATACAAAAATTTTAAATATAAATTAAATTATTATTAACTGTTAATATTTTACTTATTTAACCTATTGTTTAATAAAGTTTAAAATTCACAAATTTACTATGGACATGTTAAATTCATAATAAATCTAAATATAGTAATTTATCATTTTTAATTTAATAGAAAGCCGGTGGGTAAAACAACTGCCAACTCGGAGGAGTCCGAATCCGACTCGGTCCGAGTTTGCCTCTCGCGTCCTTTCTTTACGAAACCAGGGGCATCGATCCTTTCGCAACCCTAACGGCGCAATTCTCGACTCGACGGCGTTCGGAAGCGACTGAGGGAAAGCTTCGATGGAGGTGGGTCTCCTTCTCTTTGTCTTGGCCATACGACATGGGAAGTGATTTTTAGTCGGTTTACTTTTGTTCTTTTGTTGAGGGTTTCTCCTTATTTGACATTGATATCGAGGAATACGTTTATTTTCCAATGCCGTGGGCTTCAGTCAGAAGTGAGAGTGAAGAATTGTTCGTAGTTAGTATCTTGATGGGGAAACTTACCTTTCTTTTATGTCTCGAATAGTTCAGTTTAATTTTTGGTCGAGCCTGAACAATTTCTTGTGTTTTTCTTTTGTTCTTCTTCTATATCCGCTACTAGAACACTGAGTCTTGATCCTATCTTGTTGAAAGCCTAGCTTATGTACTTCATTATTGCTTTTCCATATAACATCACATTTTTCTGTGTTGTTTCCTTTTGTAATGTACTTTTGGTTTGTGTGCTTCTATTGGCAAGTATTTTTCTAATGAGCACGCTTTATGTGAGAAAAATAATATTCTTGATGTAGTCTAATCACAAAGATACTAAGACAGATATGAGGCTTTGTTTTCTACTATAAGTCATTGTACAAGAGCAATAAAACAGAACATAAAGGTAATTGTGCTAGAAATTAAGAAGCTATACTAATAAAATATCATGTTGAATTGGAAACATGAATGAAAAGTGGATAGGATGTTACTATGATAATGCCTTGCTTGTAGCACCACTTAAATTGAAGCATAGTTGTCAAACGCGGATAGCGGCGCGTAGCGGCCGACTCCAAAAACGCTATAGCGGGATAGCGGATAGCGTTCCGTCCGCTATTTGATAAAAAACATCAATAGAAATGGCAATTGCAATTTAGAATGTCAACATTATATGATAGCAATAATTAACCAAAAGACATCCAAGTTAAATTACTCAAAACATGGTATAGGGCAAAAACTTGTGGCCACTCCAGAAATTCAGAACATCAAGTTCTAAACATCAATATTACATAAAGAGCGCTTAGAACTTGATGCTTATTACATAAAGAGTTCTAAACACCATTAAAAGCTTTAACTTGACGCTTAGAATCGCGGAAAATGGTATGCCCGTAACCCATCCACGCAGCAAAAAAATAGGGTTAGCCAAAATGACCATTTAACCCCTCTATTACATTTAAAACGAAAATAACTAAAGGGTTTTATGGTCTTTTGGCAAAATCTGCATTGATGTAGCAATTGCGGCCGCAACAGCCGCGATAGTGGCTGCGATGCGCCGCGATCGCGGCCGCGACGCCCGCGACGAACCGTCCACTCCAGCTGCTGGCTCCAGCGCTCCCATATAGCGCTATCCGCTATTGCAATATAATTGATTCATATGCTATTCAAATGATTCCTTGATCCATGTCAACATTTCTTATTGAAATTGTATTGGAACTAGCGTCACCACGCATGTCGAACTACAATTCCTGGTGCCTTTTAATTCTGATATAATCAACATCTGCTAATTTTTTGTTCATTTTTTAAAAATATTTATAATACTAAAGAAAAACCAGGTGTGAAACCCAATATACTAATCGACTATTTTGATCTATATGAGTGTTTCATCTCGTATCATCTATAATAAATTTGCTTCTGATCCACTAGTTTGATCTATACGAGAGTCTCATTCCTATATTATCTTGGAAGCCAATGAAATTACTTTAGTAGAATTACTAAGTATGAGTTGTACATGATCAAGAATGATAGATCATAGAAATTTTTGAATTATCTCATGAAGTAAAATTAAAAGACTTGATTGGCCCTAAGTATGATTCATGCAGTATTTGAGATGACGTGATGTCTGCAACTTGCCTACTTATGCAGAATTTTAAGATTACCCCACCCAGTGCAAAATCAAATGACCAACCAGCCTTATGAAGGATCTGAGCATTCTTAACCTGGTAATCGAATGTCTGTGAATATTGTTGACCAAATTGAAAACATGGTGATACACGGACGTTTGAATCAAAGCAAACATAGATGTTTGAACAAGCTTGAATGTGTGGTTACATGATACTGCCATAACACTTCAGCTTAACTTGGTCAGATGAAAGGAGGTGCATTCTTAGAGTAACTAAGGAATCCACTAATAAAATAGTAACTATGAAAGGAATCCAACTTTTTCAAGAACATGAGAAAAATTAATCTCCAAAAGTATGTATAAGCTAATTAATTAATTCATTCAAAACTATTGTCTCAAAAATATCAATAAAGAGTCCCTTTATAGGCTTAGACAAGTTGTGCTAAGGCAACCCTGATGCAACCTAAGTATCTATATCACTATAATAAAAATTCTCAAGTATCAAAATAAGCATACTGAAATTTTCTAGTACCAAAATAAGCATGCTTGCATCTTCTGCATGTAACATATTCTCCTTAAACTTGTTCCAATGTTTGATTATCATCTTAGTTGTGTATTCCAAGAGATACTCCAATTATTATGTTAAACTCTATGATTAGAGGGATTGGAAAATTGAGTGATTATAAAGTTCAATGATGAGCGATTGAAAGTCTAGAAGTCATTTTGGTAGCTCCACTGGTGGAGGATCAACCAGATCAAGATACAAAAATAATACTATTTTTATTTTGGTGATAAAATATTAAAGACGTGGGGGTTAGTCCCTACGATAGACAGGTGGTAGCGTAATTATAGAAATGTATAAATGAAATACAGAATCGTGCAAGAATTTGAAGTGTTGTAGTAATATAATATTATGGAAAGGAAGTCAGGTAGAATACTAGCACTCTCTCTTTCTATTTACATATCAGATCTTTTGGAGTTATTGTTTACTAAATGCTTCATATTTTTAAACTGGTGTTTTGATCTTGATTTCCTACTATTAGGGTTGGCTGCATGACTCATGTTTTCAGGAACCCCTTGTCAATGTATAATTTTAACTTGCTTAGCTAAGATGACATTGTAATTTGGATCATAATGGATTTTCATTTAAGGATGGCCATCTGGTACTTGGTTTGCTCTTATGTTTTGGGTGAAGACAAAATGGAAAATTAAATCTTGCTCCATGCTGGATGCGATTCATGTGAACACAGCATACTTTGCTAGGAAATAATGTTGCCTGAATTATTGATTCGGCCGCATCACAACTGTAGCCCCCTTTCTATTTTTTAAATTATTATTATTCAAACTGTTATGTGATACAGTAAAATTTTGTGATATCTAACTGTCTGATCCCATTAATTAGCAGAAATTCAAACACACGGTGAGTGCATATGCTGTTCAGTGCGGTGAATGTCTCAAGTGGAGGTTAATCCCATCAGAAGAAGAGTATGAGATTATCAGGAAAAACTTTATCGAAGATCCTTGGTTCTGCCACAAAAAACCCAATCTCTCATGTGATAAACCAACTGATATAGAATACGACAATTCTCGAGTTTGGACTCTTGACAAACCAAATATACCAAAGTCTCCACCTGGCACCAAAAGACTACTGAGTATGAGATCAGATTTCTCTAAAATGGATGTGTACTATCAAATGCCAAACGGAAAGAAAATCCGGAGCAATGTAGAAGCCGAGAGATTCCTCGAAGCCTTTCCAGAATACAAAGATACAATGTCGCCAGCAGATTTCAGTTTCACATCGCCCAAAATCCCTGAAGAGATGGTTCCAAAGGAAGTAGAGATGAAGTTTGCATCATCTAAAAATAAGAAGATGAAGGTTGCAAATTCATAATATGTGGAACATGGGTTTCTCCTCAAAACGAAGGGATGCATTGAGCTGTCGAAATAAGGAAAAGTGATTCTGATTATACTTTTGATTTATATAGAATCTGACAGATGAACTTCCAGGGAGTCGTAAGGTAAGATTTCATTGCCTTTTTCGTTTCTAATGACTTTGTACTAAAAGTGAGTTTCTTGTGGCCTTGCTTCTTGGTGGCTGGCAAAAAGGTCATACGTACCCGGGCGTCCCACCTGACCGGTCCCACATATGGTCTTGCTTCTGTGCGATGTGTGGTTGTTGTATAAACCATATTTATGTAATAAAGGCCAAACACTAGAGCATAAAACTGGCTGCTTCTTCAGTGTGTTCTCATTAGGGATGATAGTTTTCTCCGTGAATTCGGGGTCATGTGGAGAAAGCTTCAAACGGATGAGTTCGGGGAACATCATCAGATTTGAGGATTTGAAAAAATCTCCGTAGTAGATCGGAACGGATATGGAGATTTTATCTTTATTTTCAGATGGGTCTCGATAATAATAATAATATACTGTACATAACTTTTTTATAATAGTAGGAAGCCCCAAATAGATCAGAATCCCTAATTGATTAACTCTCAACTCTTGCCCAACCCAACACCCCATTCTCCTTTAGATTTCTGGCCGATGGTTGCCAGAAAGCCGTTAGAAAATAGCATCCAACCTCGACGTAACCTAGCCCAGGTTCAATTGTGGGCATTGTAGCTCGATTTCGGGTGATTATCATTCGAATCGAGCCCTCCCTCTCAACCTGAATTGTGTGTTGTTCTCTTATGATTTTTCGGTCATTTAGTCATTGTTATTGTTATCCTTGATTACTAGTTGTGGGTGACATATTAGAGCTTAAGAAGGATTTCGACCAAGCCCAGCTGATCCCGGCCTTCCCTACGGGTATGGGCATAGGCCGGGCCCAATGGCCAGCCTGGCACCATGAAGGCTTGACAGACAGGGCAACCGCCAAATAAGTAGATAGGTCCTCGCGCCCGTAGACCCCTCCAAAGGAAGGAGGGGGGATAGGGTCTATCAGACCATCGACGAAAGGTGGCCGGACCACCTTTTAGCCAGCCGACTAGGTAAATGCCTAGTTGCCCGTACTAGCTTACCCCGACCGGGAACAGGGTTTGGCACCATCAGCAGGCAGATATCCACACTCCCTCTCTCTGTGGTCATCACTCAGACTGGAGGTCCAACTCGGGTCAGATTCGTTTCGTAATAGCCCCCGACCCAGGGTGCACCCTGCGCTCCCTCTCTCTCTCAAACCAGCTGGACGCGTGGCGGCCCACGCTCCCTGGTCCTTACCCGACTCGGTCACATGCAGGCGGACCTGCCAGTCGGCGCTCGGGGTACGGGCTGCCCTGCCCTTATGCCCCCTCACATCCTTACATCCAGGGTACGACCCTATTAACGGGGTTCCTCACGTCTTATCTACCTCTGACATCTTCTCGCGGTTTACCCGCGCATCTAGTACTCTCGTACTGTGCACCCGGTACTCACGTACTATTGGAGCACCCCGCGCCATGCTACGCCGCTCCTCGGTGCTCCACGCGAGCTGACAGCCACCACACCCTTGTCTCGTCAACACGAACAAGGGTTGTCAGCTCCCCCGGTCATATAAGTTCGGCACTCCCCCTACTGCAGGTACATGCGCGCGAGTTCTCGTATCCCTTGCCCCCTTTCAATTTAGTTTCCACTTATCTGCCCTTGGATACTGACTTGACCGTCGGAATGCCAGACCGGGGATTTCCCCCGACGGGTTTGCTGACGGTCTTTGTGCTGCAGGGACGTGGCAAGGCGCGGTCGACGACCGGCCACCTCATCAGCTCGTGGCGCCCGGGAGGCCCGTCTGACCTATGTGGCTGCCGCCCCACTTCGCGACAGGATCAAATTTGGCGCTAGAAGGAGGGCCACCAGCAGCCTGATCAGAAGTGGAAGTGGGAGATCCATCTGGGTTTCGACGGGTAACGCTCCCTGAGGATATGAGCCTTTCTTCATCCGGCATCAAAGGAGCCGTGCAGGCACCGGAGGCCTTATGGCGATACCCTTTGGGCTAGTACTTGACCTGTTCTTTTTCGAGCAAGGCGGATACGGGAAAGGATGTATGCTGCATTTTTCGTGCACTTGATGTCTGGCCTGCTGAAGGTGCCTCACATGTTCTATGCATTCCCAAGGGTCGCCCTCCTGAATATGGCCCGTCTATACACCACGTATTTGGAAATCTGGATATATTTTAAACACTCGTCGCATGTCGAGAAATTGGGTCTTCTGGATATATCTCGTCTATTTAGTGCGCCCTTCATGAATGGTTTTCGGGAAAAACAACCGTTGCTGCATTATCCTTGACGAGACTCTCAGGCGGCGCGTGGCGGCCCATGCTCCCTGAGATGCCCTCGACCGGGAAGCCTCGGCGAAGCTCTCAGGCGGCGCGTGACGGCCCGCGCTCCCTGAGATGCCCTCGACCGGGAAGCCTCGGCGAGGCTCTCAGGCGGCGCGTGGCGCCCCACACTCCCTGAGATGCCCTCGACCGGGAAGCCTCGGCGAGGCTCTCAGGCGGCGCGTGGCAGCCCACGCTCCCTGAGATGCCCTCGACCGGGAAGCCTCGGCAAGGCTCTCAGGCGGCGTGTGGCGACCCACGCTCCCTGAGATGCCCTCGACCGGGAAGCCTCAGCGAGGCTCTCAGGCGACGCATGGCGACCCACGCTCCCTAAGATGCCCTCGACGGGGAAGCCTCGGCGAGGCTCTCAGACGGCGCGTGGCGGCCCACGCTCCCTGAGATGCCCTCGACCGGGAAGCCTCGGCCAGGCTCTCAGGCGGCGCGTGGCGGCCCACGCTCCCTGAGATGCCCTCGACCGGGAAGCCTTGGCGAGGCTCTCAGGCGGCGCATGGCGGCCCACGCTCCCTAAGATACCCTCGACAGGGAATCCTCGGCAAGGCTCTCAGGCGGCGCGTGGCGGCCCACGCTCCTTGAGATGCCCCCGACCGGAAAGCCTCGGCGAGGCTCTCAGGCAGCGCGTAGCGGCCCACGCTTCTTGAGATTCCCTCGACCGGGAAGCCTCGGCAAGGCTCTCAGGCGGCGCATGGCGGCCCACGCTCCTTGAGATGCCCCCGACCGGGAAGCCTCGGCGAGGCTCTCAGGCGGCGTGTGGCGGCCCACGCTCCTTGAGATGCCCTCGACCGGGAAGCCTCGGCGAGGCTCTTAGGCGGCGCGTAGCGACCCACGCTCCCTGAGATGCCCTCGACCGGGAAGCCTTGGCGAGACTCTCAGGCGACGCGTGGCGGCCTACGCTCCCTGAGATGCCCTCGACCGGGAAGCCTCGGCGAGGCTCTCCGACGGCGCGTGGTGGCCCACGCTCCCTGAGATGCCCTCGATCGGGAAGCCTCGACGAGGATCTCAGGTGGCGCGTGACGACCCACGCTCCATGAGATGCCTTCGGCCGGGAAGCCTCAGGCGGCACGTGGCGGATGCCCTCGGCCGGCCTCATCCTTGCCTCGCGCAAGCCTTTCTCTCGGATCGACTCCCGGGCGGATGCATGGCAGTCCATGCTGCCTGGGAGGTCGCCCGTCCGAGTGGCCTCATCCTTGCCTCGCGCAAGCCTTTCCCTCGGATCGACTCCCAAGCGGACGCATGACGGTCCATGCTGCCTGGGAGGTCGCCCGTCCGAGTGGCCTCATCCTTGCCTCGCGCAAGCCTTTCCCTCGGATCGACTCCCGGGCGGACGCATGGCGGTCCATGCTGCCTGGGAGGTCGCCTGTCCAAGTGGCCTCATCCTTGCCTTGCGCAAGCCTTTCCCTCGGATCGACTCCCGGGCGGGCGCATGGCGGTCCATGCTACCTGGGAGGTCGCCCGTCCGAGTGGCCTCATCCTTGCCTCGCGCAAGCCTTTCCCTCGGATCGACTCTCGGGCGGATGCATGGCGGTCCATGCTGCCTGGGAGGTCGCCCGTCCGAGTGGCCTCATCCTTGCCTCGCGCAAGCCTTTCCCTCGGATCGACTCCCGGGCGGACGCATGGCGGTCCATGCTGCCTGGGAGGTCGCCTGTTCGAGTGGCCTCATCCTTGCCTCGCGCAATCCTTTCCCTCAGATCGACTCCCGGGCGAACGCATGGCGGTCCATGCTGCCTGGGAGGTCGCCTGTCCGAGTGGCCTTATCCTTGCCCCGCGCAAGCCTTTCCCTCGGATCGACTCCCGGGCGGATGCATGGCGGTCCATGCTGCCTGGGAGGTCGCCCGTCCGAGTGGCCTCATCCTTGCCTCGCGCAAGCCCACCAAGTAACCTCGAAATTGATTTACATGAATCCCCTCCCAGGAGTCGAACCTCCCCGACGCCTCGACCAGGGTGCCACACCCCCGGGTGGCATCCCCGAATCGGCCCCTAGGTCAAGGTCTCGACCACTACCGCTCTTGGAAGCTCTAAGCGAACACACTCCTACTCACCCCTCACTTAGCTATAGGTTCGGTCCTCGATTAGGGGGCGTGACCTCCGCCCAACGCACCAACCTAAGCTCGCGAGTGAGCCGGAGATGACTAAGCCCCCGCAAACTATGACCCTTTAACTAAGCACACCCCACTGGGTCCTCGAATGATTTGAGGGACTAGCCCGAGCTCGGGATGTCCTTCAGACTCACCCGGGTCAGGTGCACTAAGGGAGCGCCGCCCGTGTCAAAAGGCTCGACTGGTCGAAACGCCCCTGCCTTAACTTGGCGGGCGCCGCTTCCCCTGCATGGAGAGAACGGCCCGCACCACCACCACTCTAGCAATAGCTAGGCCCACAAGCAAATATAAGGAAACGGAAACAATAAGAGGAACAAAGCAACATCCATAATAAACTAGACGACCCTCGCTTACATCGGGCAATGGAAAAGGGGCAGACCCACAACTATGGAGTAGGCATTGAAGATTGCGACAAGACTCCACCCTTACGCCTGGCCTCGCCCCTCGAGAGTCACCTGCGCCTTAGCCTTCTGAGCTTCGTGGCGTTCGCGCCTCCGCAAAAGGTCGCCTCGGCAGGCCGCCAATTCTTCCTCCCTGGCCTTCAAGGTGGTAAGTAGCATGACTGCCGATTGGTTGGCCTCCAGAAGGTCTGCCTGGGCCTTGGCCAAATCCGAGCTCGCTCGAAGTTCCCGAGTCCGGGCTTGGTGCTCGCTTCGCTCCAGATAAGCTAACTGTTGACGCAACTGAGCATCAGAGGCTCGAGCTGCGCTCAGCTCTGTCGAAAGATCCCAAAGTTGCGCCTCAGCAGAAGCAGCCCATCCCTGCAGGGCCGCGTTCTCAGAACGCAGTATATTCTAGGCTTCCTCATTTGGCCGGGGGCAAGCGCAGCGAAGTTGGGTTTCCAGCGCCTCCCGACGGGACTCCAACTGACGAAGGGACCTGTTCTGGACAACGAAGGATACACCCACGTTGTACAGGGCCCCGACCAACTACAAAAGAAGCAAAGAGTCAATCGAGAAAAAGGCCGAGCAAGCGGGAAGCTATCAGAGAAACATACCTTGCAGGTGTCTGCAACTAAGCCATCAATGCGGGCGATGGGGTCTGGGCGATCGAAGGACCGAAGACCTTGGTTCACGTGGTCGCTCAAGGGAGCATGTAAGTGAACCACCTGGCTGAGCCTAGCGGCTCGGGATACGGGAATTCGTAAGCAGTAGAGGGATCCGCTCGCGAGGGCAAAACGAGATGTATCGGGCGAAGATTCGGGGTTCGGTCAGGAATGGAAGAGGAGGGGGCGACAGACACCCCGCCAGTCGAGCTCGAGGAAATAAAGGGGGTGGAGACGTGACTAAGCCCCAGAGCTGAGGAGACAGGAGTGCATGGTGCAGATACCAAGGAAGCAGGAGCCCTGGCAGAAGGACGGGGTAAGGTTGGCCCATCGGTTCACTTGGGGGAGCGAGTTGGTGAGAAGGGGGCGTGGGCAAGGTGTCCCGGGCATCGGGGAGTGCCGCGACGACCGGCGTCGCCGCCGACAAAACAGAAGGACTCGTCGCAGCAGAAGGAGAGGGGATCTCTTGTGGAGGGGCGGGCGCAGTATCGGAGGGAGAAGAGTCGTCGTGAAAACAATCTGGGGGATGAGTGGGCCCTCAGATGGAAGGATCCGAGGGCAAAACCTCAATAGCGGAATCTAGCGCCCCCTCCCCCAGCACCTCGCCCTTATCTGCGGATAAGGAGGCGGCAGGATTTGACGTCAGGGAAGGGGATGCCGGGGCAACTGACAGAGTAGCATCGGGGGTAAAGGTGTCAAACGGGCCAACTCGTGGCGGGGCGGGTCGGCCCATGGCGGGCCGGCCATTTGGCGGGACGGGGCGGGTCGACCCGTCATCTAGGCGGGTTGAAAAATCCCCAACCCAACCCAATCCAAGGCGGGCCGTGGGTTAGGCGGGCCAACTAGTGGGCCCATCAAAATATTTTTTAAAAATTAAAAAAATCATATATTTAGATTTCACCAATCAAATATATTAAGAAATATATTTTTTTAAATATAAATGGATACAAACAAGTATTCATGTGATCAAAAATATTATTTTTTATTTCAAAATAATAACAAAGAAATATAATAAATTGTCCTAAAACGTAACTAACATATGATTCTCAACCCGCGGGCCAACCCAAGCCCGTCGCGGGCCGACCTGTGCGGGTCGCGGGCCTAGGCGGGTTGGCCCGCGGCGGGCTTGGGTTGCTTAAATTCTAACCCAACCTGCTTAAATTGATTAGCGGGGCGGGCCAACCCAACGGGCCCAACCCAAATTGACAGCTCTAATGGGGGGGGGGGGAATAGGGATGGGCTCCGAAAGTAGGGCGATCATCGCTGCCCTGTGTGCGACCGCTCTCTCTTTAGCTTCCGCGGAGAGGAAGCCACGCAACATCCTGAAGAAAGCGCTGGGACGGTAGGGAAGGCGGTGGAAGGAGAAAAAGGAAGACGAGTGAGTATGAAGGAAAGACAGAAGCGATTATAAAAGGCCGTCGCCTGAGTCTATATAGGGGACAGCAATCGATCACAACCGTTGGTAGAAAGGTCGTAGGTGATGACCAATCCTACGACCGGGCGAAGAGGCTAGGGCAAGAAATACGAAAAGACAGCGAAGGACCGTTCCGCTGCCCCAAGGCAGGAGGGCAGTAAGATGAGTGGCAGGAGGACCGTTTCGCCTGAAAGGCCCATGATCGTAGGCCACGTGGCCCTAAATGAGCCGGATGCGGGAAAGTTAGATAGAATACTTGTTAACTTGGTGACTCATACAAACAGGAAATAAAGACCATAATTATCACGGGCCAGCTCCCGCTAATCCCTTGGCCCGAGCCCCGAGCGGACGCGTGGCGACCCACGCTCCCCGGGTCCTACTCGGCCAGGAAGCTAAAGCTATCACGGGCCAGCTCCCGCTAATCCCTTGGCCCAAGCCCCGAGCGGACCCCGGGTCCTACTCGGCCAGGAAGCTAAAGCTATCACGGGCCAGCTCCCGCTAATCCCTTGGCCCGAGCCCTTAGCGAACGCGTGGTAGCCCGCGCTCCTCGGGTCTCAATCGGCCAAAAGGCCAAAACTCCCCCAGGCTACTTATCTCTAGGCCCCTTCGCCCTTGGTTCTGATCAAGGGATCGGGTTCTCGTGTTGAGACATAAGCCCGGGTCCTAAGCATACTCCATAAAAGCTGATAACCCTCACAAACATGCACTGGAAAAAGGACATCCCTCCTGCGGCCTGGAAGCACGCTCTTCAATAATTGTTGCGCTTAACTCACACACGCACCTATCACGAGCGAAAGGAAACACAACTCAAACAAGCAACCGAGAAGGTCATGCTTAAAGGCTTAGACTTTTTACAAAAATCAGGGCGGGAAGCCCCTCGTGCACAGAAAATGGGAAACGCAGGGACACTCGCCTCACTTGAAAGGTTGGTCAGTCACGTCGGGCAGATCCTTGCACAGATCTGGAAGCTGCACTGCGTCGGGGGGCAGATTAGGGGGTAAATACCCACCAAGCCTGAGTTGACGAACTACGTTAAGGCCATACTGCATCATCACCTCCATGAACCGACGGGAAATCTCGGTAGCATGGGTTGGATCATTCAGACACGCCAATTGGTAGTCCTCTAATCGACCCGCCTCAGCCTCTTTATAGGCGCGCAACTCCGCCAACTCGGATTGCAGGGCATCCCGGGATACCTCCCGTTCATGGAGTTCCCCTAATTTTGCCTGAGCCGCATCCCAGGCCGGACGGAGGCCCCGCAAATCCTGAAGTTGGTTCCTGAGCGAATCCGTACTTCGCTTCTCAGCTACTAATCGCGCCTGAAGGGGCGAAATCTCCTCATTGGCCCGGTGGAGGTATGACTTGGCTCTCAGGAGCTCCATCTCCAACTAGCCTTTGCGCTTGCGATCATGGAGGTGGGCTTGCTCAACCTGGATCACCCGTTCTTGCGCGCGGACCGCCTTAGCATCGGCAGCAGCGAGCTGAGCTTTGGCGATCTCCAGCTCCTCCTGGGTCTGGCGTAACACATCCTGGAGACCGATAACCTCTGCCCTCAAGCCGTTCAATGAATCATCTTCCGAAAGCAGCTGGGTGTGTTGGAGCCGAGCCTCAATGTCTACCGCAAGCCTCTCAGCGCGACCCCGAGCCTTGGCATGAGTCAACATGGCTACACTCATGTTGTAGCTCTGGGCCCAAGACTGTAAAATATTCGGGAACCTGTCAGCAAAAGAAGGAATGAGACACGCCTCAACCAATGGACATATACCTGGGTAGCCAAGGCCATGAAGTCATCCGCCCGACAGTGGGGCTCACCGAGCCACATGCCCGCAAGCCGGCCACGAACCTATCTGAAAGCAGACCATACAAACGGACGTCTCTAGATCGCATGGAGGTAGTGTCGCCCGGCGGGGTCATGCTGAGACGCCAATCCGATAGCGAGGGCGACAGCATATGCAGCAAGCCTGCGCTAGCCGACCCTTCTTGGCAAGGCGGGGATGCCTCCCTCGAGGGCAACACCGTCAGCGCCATTGGGAGCGCAGCAGGAGGGGGTGGCGGTAGCGCAGGAAGGGTGGCAGTCGATGCTTCACCCCTCCGTCTTTTGATGGGCCGACTAGAGGAGGCCCCAAGGGGTCAGCCGGGGCGGACACCGAGCCAGCGCCCTTAGGTCGCCGCAAGGAATGACTCAGAGGCCGGGTATCCTCTGAGCCCGAATGGGAAGTCTCCTTTTCCTCGGCAGAGGAGGTCGGAGAAGGAGGATTGGATGGAGGAGCTTCTTGTTCGGCCTACAGGACGGAGCGCCACCCTTGCACGACCCACCGCTCTGCAGCCTTCGCCCGTTCCTCCCTTATCACCGCTCGGAGACGCGCCTCCATTTCCTCACATGCCTCAACCCGAAACCCCCCTTGGGAGCAGCCGGGTACATCATCTCAGCTGTCCAGTGAGCAGAAGTCAATTAGGAATAGCAAGGGACAAGTAAAAGGGAAAAGACCACTTACATAAGGAGGCAGGGCGGATGAAGGGCGCCGGACTAAGACCAAATGCGGATAGGATGCGCCTAGCCAGAAGTGGCCCGACTAGGTACTGTCTATCCCTGAATAAGAAGAGGGCACGCTCGAAGGGAGGAAACTTCTGAGGATCTGTGTAATGAGGAGGCATTTGAGGAAAATCCAACCGGAAGTTAGACGACCAGGTCGGGAAAGCCATGGAGCGGATGAAAAAGAACCTCTCCTTCCAACCCCTGCTGGCAGGAGGAAGAGCAGAAAGGAAGGAAGTCCCAAGGCGAGCTTGGAAAACAAACTCGCCCCATTCCTGCTTCTTCAGATAGAAAAAATGATGGAAAAGTTCGGCATGTGAGGAACAACGATACAACAGGAAGAGGATGACGGACCCACAGAGGAGGCGGATGGAGTTAGGGGTCAGTTGAGACAGGTTGATACGGAGGTAGCGGCACACTAAGGCAAGGAAGGGATGAATGGGGAAGCGCAGGCCCGTCTGCAGGTGATCCCTCGAAATGGTAATGTAGTGCTTCAGCGGTGTGGCCGACTGATCCGAAGGAGAAGGCAGCTGAATGTCATGGTCAGGCGGAATGTGAAACTCTACCCTAAGGGCCTCGAGTTCGCCATGGGAGAGAACATACCTCGCCGTGACATACCAGGGATGGGGGTTGCGGGACGAAGAAGCCATGGGGACACACTGAAGATGTGGAGTTTTGCCCGCGAGAAGAAATAACGAACACCAAGAAGTAGCCGCAACCCTAGCCGGAGAAGAGAAGACAAGGCGCCGGAGTGAAAGACGAGAAGACTTTACACCGTTATGTAGAGAACAGGGCCATCGGGCGGTGGGCCACGGCAAAGGCAGCGAATAGCAACCGCCGCTTGAGCAGGCCTGGGGGGGGGGCCCAGGAAACAAAACGCCTCACACCCAACCTCGTTCCTCAAGGGGCGGGGGGAAAATACCTCGGTGATTGGAGAAGAAATGGGGAAGAGACACGTGGGATCCTCCCCAGTTGTAAACAACAATGACGAGAATTTCTCAGCCGCTTAGGGATACGGAACCGTCAGCAGGTAAAAGAAAGATGGGGTGTTTTCATCAGCCGACCGGGATCCCTAGGCCTCGACAAGCCCGCGGAGAAGCCCCCAGACGAGACCAAGACCCCCCGGTGCGCCAGGCGTCCATGAGCAGAAGATGGTCCAGTCAGTCGGACTCGCCGCCTCCTTCGACTAGACTTGAGGGGGACGCTTATGATCCCGGCTTTGCCTACGGGTATGGGCATAGGCCGGGCCTAAAAGAGATTATATAATATAATAATATAATAAATTTATATTATTATATTATTAGAATAAATTTATATTATTATATTATTAGATATTTTCTTTATTAATCTGTTAATTGACAGATTCTTTATTAATTTTTCATTTGACTAGGTCTCCTAAGGTCCCTATAAATTGTGTATCTCATGGACATGTTTTTTCAATCAAGAAAGTTACTTTATTATCTCTTTCTTTCTCTCTACCTCTCTTCTCTCTCTACTTCTTTTACTTTAATATGGTATCAGAGCCATAGCTCCTCATTCCTAACGTGTCGCTATTTTTATGCAACGTCTTTCTTCTTCTTGATGTGACGCTTGCTATCACCATTTTTTTTTCGAAAAAAAAACTTCCTCCTCTATTTTTTTTTGGCTCGTCATCCTCGTTCCTCGTTTTTATCACCCGCCAACTCATGACGGGAAAGTAGGGAAAAAGAGGAATAGTCTCCGTACCTTTTGGCCCAAGCTACAATAATTTTTGGCTCTTTATTATTATTTTGATGTCGAATATTCAGAGATGTCAAATTTGTCTCCAATTTGGACACGCTGGTATTCAATGTCCTAAAAGACTTGACAGAACATTCATCGGTGGTCCTTCAGCTTTAAGAAGATGTCAAATTTGTCTCCAAATTGGACATATTGGTATTCAATGTCCTAAAAGACTCGACAGAACCTTTATCGGTGGCCCTTCAGCTTTAAGAGGATCTTTAACTTCACAAGTCCGTCCTAAAGCTCTCTCATCTGTGCCTACTCATGGCAAACCTTCAAAATTTTTATCTACTGAATGGTATATTGACACTGGAGCAACTCACCATGTCACATCAGACTACAATATCTTTACAGAAGTACTACCATACACTGGTTCGGATACGGTACAAGTAGGTGATGGCTCAGGTTTGCATATTACTAATCTTGGAAACACATACATTCATTTATCTAATCGTACTTTTCACATGCGCAACATCTTTCATGTTCCATCAATTACTAAAAATTTACTCTCCGTACGTTAGTTTTCCCTTGATAACAATGTCTTTTTTGAATTTCATGATGATCATTATCTTATAAAAGATAGAGGAACAAATACTACTGTATTTCTTGGAAAAATAAAAAACGGCCTCTACTATCTTCAAAATTCTTCAATCAAAGCTTTTATTGGTGAACGTGCAAATAAACCAACCTGGCATGCTCGACTTGGTCATCCTTCCCTTCGTATTGTTCAGTCGATCATAAATAGGTATGATTTACCTACTTTCTTTACTTCATCTCCATCTCATTCATGTCAGGCATGCATGGAATCTAAAAGTCATAAGTTACCTTTTTCTTCATCTGAACGCGTTTCCAATTTTCCACTTGAAATAATTCATTCGGATATTTGGGGTCCTGCACCTATCTTGTCTAACCAAGGTTTCTTATATTATGTTACCTTCATTGATCATTTTAGTAAATACACTTGGCTTTATCCTATGAAAAGAAAATCTGATTTATTTGATATATTCTGTAATTTTCAAAAACAAGTTGAACGATATTTTAATCGTAAAATACTCTCTCTTCATTCTGATTGGGGAGGAGAATATCAAGCTCTTCATCGTCATCTTGTCTCCTGTGGGATTGTTCATCGAGTCTCTTGCCCTCACACTCCAGAACAAAATGGCTCTGCTGAGAGAAAACATAGACATATAGTTGAAACTGCCTTAGCTCTTCTTCATCATGCATCAGTTCCGCGTAAATTTTGGGATGAAGCTGTTTGTACTGCAGTATATCTCATAAATCGACTTCCTACTCCATTACTCAATCATAAGTGTCATTTGGAAAAACTTTATAATCAAACTCCTGAATACACCTTTCTTCGAATCTTTGGTTGCGCATGTTATCCATGGTTACACCCCTATTCTAAACACAAACTTGACTCTCGTTCATTATTATGTGTTTTCCTTGGTTATAGTAATATACATCATGGGTATCGTTGCTTACATATACCAACTGGACGGATATATACATCACGACATGTTACTTTTGATGAATCTCTATTCCCTTTTTCGGCAGCCTCTTCAATCTCTCCTCCAGATACAGGTGGTACTTTTTTGATGTCACCCAACATTATCAGAAGAGATGGCATCCTAGGTCTTGCTCCGGAGCTCCCTAACAACTCTCCTATAACATCAGAATCACCTCAAGTTACTGCTCCAATCTTAGAAGTCTCACCAGCCAACGATAATATGCTCTCTAGCCCTGGATCCTCGGATAATTCAAGTCCGGCAACAAACTCACCCGCCAACAATAATATGCTCTCTAGCCCTGGATCCTCGAATAATTCAAGTCCGGTAACAAACTCACCATGCCAACCCACTTCCTCATCACCATCAACAAGTGATTCAGATGATAATGCTCCTCGTCGCATGCTTCCCTTGAGTGACATATATGCACGATGTCCACCAATGGCTACTCGGTATCCTCTTCCTCGAGCTCTAGTGGTTTCCTCAAAAACTATTGAACCAACTTGCTTTACACAGGCAAACAAGGATCCAAATTGGCGTAATGCAATGACTACAGAATTTGATGCACTTCTTCGCAATGGAACATGGAGCCTAGTTCCGCGCACTCCATCTATGAATGTTGTGGGCTCAAAATGGATATTCCGTCTTAAGCATCGAGCTGATGGTTCTCTTGAACGGTATAAAGCTCGCCTTGTAGCCAAAGGATTTAGTCAACAACCAGGTATTGACTTCAATGACACCTTCAGCCCAGTCATCAAAATTACATCTGTCAGATTATTGTTATCAATAGCTATTAGTTCTAATTGGTCTATCCGACAATTAGACATTTCTAATGCATTTCTTCATGATATTCTTGATGAAACGATTTTTATGGAGCAACTACCTGGGTTTATTCATCCACAATTTTCATCTCATGTTTGTCATCTCAAGAAATCTTTATATGGTCTTCGGCAAGCTCCTCGTGCATGGTTTCATCGATTATCTAAATGGTTACAGGCTCAAGGTTTTTCTAGATCAAAAACTGACTCCTCTCTATTCTACAGACATAATGATGGATCTATGATATTTTTTCTTATTTATGTGGATGACATTCTATTAACTGGCAATGATCAAAAGGGCATCTCAAATTTATTAAGTCTTCTCAATCATGAATTTCCTATTCGAGATTTAGGAAATGCTCGTTTTTTTCTTGGTATTGAACTTATTCCACATGATGAAGGTTATATTCTCTCTCAGAGCAAATATATTACTGGGCTTCTTCAAAGAGCTAAAATGGATGGAGCACGTCCGATCTCTACACCTATTGCTCCAAATAATGTCTCTACACCTTCTTCCTTTTCAGTGATGGCTGATCCCCAGGTTTATCGAAGTATTGTTGGAGTTTTACAGTATGTTACTATTACGCGCCCTGATATTACGTTTGCAGTAAATCGTGCTTGTCAGTTCATGCATACTCCTACTGAACAAAATTGGGAAGGTGTGAAGAGAATACTTCGTTATCTCAAAGGCACAATTCTACATGGTCTTCTTTTATATCGACACTCATCTCGAGATTTACATGCCTATAGCGATGCAGATTGGGCTAGTTCTCCTGAAGATAGACGCTCTACTAGTGGATATGCAATATTTCGTGGACGAAATCTTATTTCTTGGAATTCGAAAAAGCAAACTACAGTATCTCGTTCAAGCACTGAATCTGAATATAAAGCTATAGCCAATGCAACGTCAGAAATTATTTGGCTTCAATCCCTTCTTTCGGAACTTCATCTTGCATCAGATATTGCACCAAAAATTTGGTGTGATAACATTGGAGCAACATATCTTACATCAAATCCAGTATTTCATGCTCGTACAAAGCATGTTGAAATTGATTATCATTTTGTTCGAGAGCGCATGACAAACAAACAATTATCTGTTTCTTATATCTCTGCAGAAGATCAAATTGCTGATATCTTTACCAAGCCATTATCCAAACAACGATTTAGCAAATTATCATGCAAACTCAACGTCCGAGATCTCCCGTTAAGTTTGTCGGGGGTAAAAGAGATTATATAATATAATAATATAATAAATTTATATTATTATATTATTAGAATAAATTTATATTATTATATTATTAGACATTTTCTTTATTAATCTGTTAATTGACAGATTCTTTATAAATCTGTTAATTAACAGTTTCGTTATTAATTTTTCATTTGACTAGGTCTCCTAAGGTCCCTATAAATTGTGTATCTCATGGACAAGTTTTTTCAATCAAGAAAGTTACTTTATTATCTCTTTCTTTCTCTCTACCTCTCTTCTCTCTCTACTTCTTTTACTTTAATACACTGGCCAGCCTGGCGCCATGAAGGCCTGACAGACAGGGCAACCGCCAAATAAGCAGATAGGTCCTCGCACCCGTAGACCCCTCCAAAAGAAGGAGGGGGATAGGGTCTATCAGACCATCGACGAAGGGTGGTCGGACCACCTTTTAGCCAGCCGACTAGGTAAATGCCTAGTTGCCCGTACTAGCTTACCCCGACCGGGAACAGGGTTTGGCACCACCAGCAGGCAGATATCCACACTCCCTCTCTCTGTGGCCATCACTCAGACTGGAGGTCCAACTCGGGTCAGATTCGTTTCGTAATAGCCCCCGACCCAGGGCGCACCCTACGCTCCCTGTCTCTCTCTAACCAGCAGGACGTGTGGCGGCCCACGCTCCCTGGTCCTTACCCGACTCGGTCCCATGCAGGCGGACCTGCCAGTCGGCGCTCGGGGTACGGGCTGTCCCGCCCTTACGCCCTCTCACATCCTTACATCCAGGGTATGACCCTATTAACGGGGTTCCTCACGTCTTATCTACCTCTGACATCTCCTCGCGGTTTACCCGCGCATCCAGTACTCTCGTATTGTGCACCCGGTACTCACGTACTGTTGGAGCACCTCGCGCCATGCTGCGCCGCTCCTCGGTGCTCCACGCGAGCTGACAGCCACCACACCCTTGTCTCGTCAACACGAACAAGGGTTGTCAACTCTCCTGGTCATATAAGTTCGGCACTCCCCCTACTGCAGGTATGCGCGCGCGAGTTCTCGCATCCCTTGCCCCCTTTCAATTCAGTTTCCACTTATCTGCCCTCGGAGATTGACTTGACCGTCGGAGTACCTGACCGGGGATTTCCCCGGCGGGTTTGCTGACGGCCTCTGTGCTGCAGGGACGTGGCAAGGTGCGGTCGACGACCGGCCACCTCATCAGCTCGTGGTGCCCGGGAGGCCCGTCTGACCTATGTGATTGCCGCCCCACTTCGCGACAGGATCACCAGTCATTTCCATATTGTTTCTGGCCGTTCTCGTCGTTGCTCGTGTGCGACTCCTATTTTTCAATCCTCCTAGATCCTTAGCATCATTTTGGAGTGTTTTAGATTTAGGCTCAATTTTCAACCTTTGTAGGCCAAGTTGCAGGCTGTCGGAGTAAGAAAATATCCGTTCGGCTTAAATCTAATATTGTTCATTTATCTCACTATATTAATTAGTTATTTGGGTTATTGTTGTAGTTTACGAGTTTGGACGATAATTAAAGTTAACTTTAATTTGTTTTAGTGTAGCTTGTTTGATGCTCCATTTTTTAGTGATAAAATGAAACAGTGAATATAGATGAATTCCTAGATTAAACTAATTATTACTCTCCTCTCATGGGTATTTTACGAGAGCTATGTAACAATCAGAAACTACCATTCCACTCCTCCAATCTATATGAGCTTTTAATATTTGTTTTAAGTTTATTTTAGTTTATCTTATTTTTTAGTTTATCTTATTTTTCTTCAGAAGTAAATAAGATTTGAACATAAGTATATTTATGGAAGAAATGTTTATATATCATTTTGTTAAAAGGCATATTGATGACATGTTGATTTCTAGAATTAGATTGCTTTTGATTCATGTATGATTGTTAATTCATAATTCAAGTTGTTAAATTTAATTGATTCTCTTCATTTTAGGTTCTAGTATTTGATTTATTAATATTATGATATATCTTTTCACTACAAGAAAAATCAGCTTCAAAACACTGAAACAAAATGATTTTATGAAAAATCTTGTTTCTGACTATTCAACAATGATTTTTTTAAAAACTGTTATCTTTTTCATGTTGTTGAAGAGTCGACGAGATTAGTCTTTGAAAAACCATTATTTTTTTATGCTACAACAATGGGTGAAAATCATTGTCTATTTTGCGGTACAACAACAGGTTTAATAACCGTTGTCATTTTCGTGCTGTTATATAGTATATCTTATATTAACTCATATTCTGTTCTTCACAACTTCATCATGCCTTCGCGCTTTTTTTCCTTTGCCAGTGACTTCACATTTTCCCTACCTTCGTGTTTTCTTCTTGCATTTTCCCTCTTTGCCAAAAGCCTAAGCGCCAAACTCCATTCTCACTTCCTCTTTGCCAAAACCCTAAGCGCCCAACCGTTGCCTCTCCTTTGCATCTTCCCTCCCTCTCCTTTGCATTTTCCCTCACGCTGCTGAACATCTTCAACAAGTCCCTCTTCGCTGAACATATCCATCTGAATTCAGATGGAAATTAATGATAAAGAGGGTGAGGGTGCTGTGCAAACTGCTCCAACTGTGGAAAGTCAAGTAGTTGCATGATAGCATCGTGTAGGTTCCATGCAGGCCAGTGGAGGGGCGTGAATAGCCCTGCAAATATAAAACTAAATCTTTTGTATTTTCTTTAGCAAAGATAATAAGTTAGTTTAAACAATATAAACAAAGTATCAACAACATAAAGTAAAAAACAGTAAAAGACAAAAAGAGTTACTTGGTTGCAACCAGGGCGGTTGCTAATCCAAAACATTGAAAAGCTCAGTTTCAAAACTCCTTTCGTTGTTGGTGGAGAAACCTTTTATAGACTCTTAAAACTCAGAAATAAACTAGGAAATTTAGTACATGTTGTTTTTTCTTCCTAGCTCTAGGGGTTATTTATAGCCCGAAAACAGATATTATCGTTGTGCTAACGTGAATCTGAGGTGCCTCAGTTGTGATCTGAGACACCTTAATTGGATAAGATTTTATCCACGGTGCCAACGATCGCTTAACGATAAGTTTTGATCTGAGACGCCTCAGTTTAACTTTTGCCAAAACTCAATCTTTTCAACTGTTGCGCCACTAGAGTCAATGAGGCGCCTCAGTTGACCTTTTGGTCAAAGTCAATATTCATGTTCGACTTTTCTCCGTCTTTGTTCGCTTGGTTGATTTTCGGCCAACCAGAGTTAGGCTTACTCGAACTTGACTCCGGTCTTCACCTCAAATAGGCTTCCTCCTCGGCTTCTCGTCCCTCGGACGTGCGCACACCGTTTTCATCCACCGGTGTATTCTTCCCTAGCCTTTGCGTCCCTTAGATCCACCAAGCCCGTCGGCTCCCTTCCCCGTGACATCCTTCTCATTTGCTGTGCCTTTCGCTCGACTTCTTGTGCTCCTAAGCTCCTGCACACTTATACACAAGGATCAAAAACACACAAGACCTAACTTGACTTGATTGATCACATCAAAACTCATCTGGGGTATTTACACATCGCATTCACAAAATGAGAGGTTTCAATCGAGGAAAACAAAAAAACTCAAAATCAGACTTTAGATGCAGAAACTACGAATATAGATCGTGGAAAGAAAAGAAAATTCAGATATATTACATGAGATCATTTCGAGAGAAAGCTAATTGCAGGAAAATGGAAAGCTATTTAGATCTATTGCATGAGATCATTACAAGAGAAAGCTAAATGGAGGAAAATGGAAAGCTGTCTACAATGATTGTAAGGTCTTAGGTGGTGAAACTAAGAATGATACAAACATTTACTTTACAACATAAAAACATATTTGTATAAAAAATAGATGGCTATAAAATAATCTCTATTGCAACCAACAAAATCCAATGATAGGACAATGAAGCTTAGGGCATACCATTTCAACCAAGATCACAGAAGGGAAGAACTTGTGAATATGATTATATTGCATGAATATCTGTTATCTATGGTTGATCATGTGGGCTTTAGAATGTACTCTTATGCATTACAACCATTATTTAAAATTGTTTCCTGGAACACAATCAAGAGCGACATCATGAAGATATTTGAGTATGAAAGGGAGAAAATAATAAAATTATTAGACTCAAATGCTAGTCAAATTGCATTGACAACTGATATGTAGACACCAAGTAATTAGAAAAGAGAATTCATGGCTATTATTTCACACTTCATTGATTTTTTTTATCTCTTTAATCTATACTTGTATTTACCATTAATAATATTACTATTATTATTAAAATTTATTTTATTTCTTTTTTTAGTAGGTTTATATATATGTCGTGCCCACATGCTGTAGGTTCTCGCAAATGCCCTTGTTGATTGCTTCTTGATTGGAACTTAGATTGTAAGTTATCTTATTTAACTGTTGAAAATTATACAACTAATAATACTATAATTGAGCTTATTCTGGATAAGTTTTCTCTAAGTTCACTTATTTTAGAAGGAAAATTATTTCACATGCGAAGTTATGCTCATATTTTGAATTTGGTTGTGAGGGATGGACTAGAATTAATCAGTGATAGTATTGAAACAATTCGTTCTAGTGTTGCATTTTGGACAGCAACGCCAAAAAGAGATGAAAAATTTATTGAAATGACTTGACAATTGAAGGTTTCCTAGCACTAAAAAATTAGAAATTGATTACAAAACACGATGGAAATCTATATATTTAATGCTTAACACTGCATTGGGATATAAAAATGTGTTTGCTCGTTTGAAACAATGTAAAAATTTATATAATAGAGTTCTCACAGAAGAAGAATGGTCAAAAGTGAGAGAGATTTCTTCTAAATTGGAGATGTTTTATTATACCACAGAGTTATTTTCAGGGACCAAGTATCTCACCATAAGTCTTTTCTTTTCAACTATTTGCGATATTAAGTTGGCAATTGGTGATTGGCTTCTCTCGGATAATAATGTGGTGAAAACAATGACAACATATATGAAAGTAAAGTTTGACAAATATTGAGATGTGATTAATTGTTTATTGGCAATTGAGAGTATTTTAGATACGAGGTACAAGATGAAGACCATTCAATTTTATTATTTCTTGTTTATGGTGATATGCCTTCATGTGAGATTGAAAAACTAAAAAAAAGTTGTGTGACATGGTTGAAAAGTACAAGATGAAATCCAAACAATCTCAAGAAGTGAAAGATTCACAATCTTCTTCTTCTTCTTTAAGGCCTCCACTTCCTAAGTGTGGCAATTATGCTGATAAATTAGAGATGTTCGTGGATTCTAATACTAGTATTGAACATGAGAAGTCAGACCTGGATTATTATTTTGAAGAGTCTCTTGTCAGGAAATACAAATAAGTTTAATATCATTTGTTGTTGAAAGACGAATGAGATCAAATATCCATTTTGTATGATATTACTAAGGATGTATAAGCAATTCCTATGACAATTGTTGCTTTTGAATTAACATTCAGTACTAGCGGGAGAGTTTTAAGTACTTATTGTAGTTGACTTCATCCTAAAACTGTGGAGGCTTTGATGTATGCTAAGATTGATTATGGAGTGAAATTTAAGGTATTAAATAGTTTCAAATGAAATTGTTTCTGATGCTTTCTTTATTATTTTTCATTTATAATGTTTTTTTTGCCTTATTAGATTTTACTTATTAGATTTTACAACTTCAAATGATCAAAAGTTTGATCATGATTCTGATATAGAGGTAAGGAATAAGTTTTGTTATTATATTAAAGCGTTATAAATGTGTTTACTAAGTGTGCAGGAAAGAAGTCCTAGGCACACTAGGCACGAAGTCCTGGCAAGGGGCTGGGCACCGAAGACCTGCTCGGAAGGTAGGCACGAAGTCCTGGTCGAGGACTGGACACGAAGTCCTGGAAAGGGGCTGGGCACCGAAGACCTACTCGGAAGGTGGGCACGAACTCCTGGTCCAGGACTGGGCACGAAGACCTAGTCAGGTACATCGGGCAAAAGTCCAACCGGAGGAGCCGGTTGACAAAAGGTAAACTCTCCTAAGAGGAGTAGTGAGGACGCATTCCCCGTCGAGGGAACAGTAGGCGTCGGTTCGACTTAAGGTTCCATTTAAGAGACCCAAAGTCAGAACCAAGACAGCTACGACCATAAAAACTAACTAACATTCTTGCCTTATTTGTGTTGGTACTAACCTTGAATGCAGGGACCGAAGGAGTGTGTTTCTGCAGCTCAGAACGCCCCAAAAGAGAGGGGCAGATAGCTGGGCTAGGCGCTCGGGAGGTCCTGGGCGCCCAAGGTCAAAGCCAAACAAGCAGTTAAGCAAGAATCGCTTCGAAACAACATTGGGCTAGGCGCCCGGGAGGTCCCGGGCGCCCAAGGTCAAAGCCAAAGATGAGTCGAAGCAAAATCAGCCACGAAGCCAGCGGACCCAGTCAACCTGGGCGCCCGGGAGGTCCCGGGTGCCCCAGTCAGCTCTAGGAGCCGATTCGAAGGGGATAAACGCTGACCAAGCTTCGGATAGAGGTTCTCGGATCCGAAGGCACGTGTCAGGCGCCCCCGACATCCCAGGCGCCCCCAGGAGTACTATAAAAGGGGCTCGACCCCAAGGCTTCAACAAAAGAATTTTCCAACGCCTCTAAGCTTTTCGTTCAAGCGCTCTGCTACGGCAAATTCCGTTCTCGACATTCTAGCGCCGACGACGACCCTCTGCCTAGAAGTATGATCCACACCGGGCGTCGGTAACGAAAAATGTATTTATTTATTTACTGCACTACTATTGTACCAAAATTCTGTAAATCTTTGCGCTATTATAGAATTGCCCGCAGTAAACGGTCAAGGACCGTAGGCCTTGGAGTAGGAGCCGACCGCGACTCCGAACCAAGTAAAAATACTTGTGTTCCTCGTGTTTGTTTTTAATTCCGCTGCGTACCTTCTCTTAAGTTTCATTCGAAAGGTTTTCACGATATTCACCCCCCTCTATCGTGTTTTCTCGATCCAACAAGTGGTATCAGAGCGGGGTAGCTCAAATTTGGTGCAACCACCAATTTGGGAATTTTTTGGATTTCTATGAAGTTTTTTTTAAAGTTTTAATCGTTAATCGAGGTTGGTGCAACACCACTCGATAATTTCTTTTAAATATTTTATTCCTGCACTGCTAATCCAAGACCAAGTCTTGGGATAATTTTTTTATTTTTGTTTCATTTCAGTAATTTCTAAATGGCCATGCAAGAGGATTTCAGTACAGCCAGATCACCACTCTTCAGTGGGGAGGACTTCTCCTACTGGAAGAGTCGGATGGAAGTCCACCTGAAAACTCAGGTGGACATGTGGATAATCATCCAATCTGGACTGGAAATCTCGAAAAATGCTGAAGGAGTGCCACAATCATACACCGAATGGGAAGCCTCGCTGAAAAGGAAAATCAAAGCTGATGCTAAAGCTACCCAGACACTCCAATGTGGTCTAACCAAAGAAGAGCTGAACCGGGTGGGACCATTCAACAGTGCAAAGAAACTCTAGGGTAAGTTAATTGAACTGCACGAAGGAACCTCCGACACCCGAATCAGCAAGAGGGACCTGCTGCTAAACAAGCTATACACGATCAAAATGAACGACGGCGAGTCAGCAGCTCAGCTCCACGCCAGAATCCAAGAGTTGATGAGTCGTCTACACACAATCGGTCACAAGGTAGAGAACCGTGACCTGATCAGGTATACCCTTAACGCTTTCCCAAGAAATACTTCGTGGACATCTATGGTAGATGCGTATAAAATTTCAAGGGATCTCTCTAAAATCAAATTAGATGAGTTGTTTTCTGAACTTGAATTACATGAGCAGACTAACTGCACCTTGGCCAGGAAAGGAATTACTTTTGTTGCAGGTAAATCAGGAAAGATGGTCAAGAAGAAGCCTCAACCTGCACCCGAGTCTGACTCAGACTCAGAAGACAGCGAAGGGGATCGACCCAAGCTGGTTCGACTTGCACGAAACTACTACAAGGAGTTGAAGAATCAGTCCAACAGAAGAAAAGCCAGCCAAAAGAAGGAGGATTCAACTGAACCATCCAAGAACAAATCAAGTGTGACCTGCTTCGAATGCAACAAGAAGGGACACTTCAAATCGGAGTGCCCTAATATGAAAGAAGCCAAGAAGACAAGAAGGAAGGAGGCCCTTCAAGCAACGTGGGACGAGTCTTCATCCGAAGAAGAAGAAGAGGTCTCACAATCGAACCTGCTCGCTTTGACTGCTTCGGAAGAAATCAACATCGAATCAGAATCGGAGTCGGACGACGGAAAGCTCACATTTTCGGAGGACGGCAAGATCACTGTAAGCGGATTTTCTATAGTTCAATTATCAGAGTTAATTGCTTACCTTTCTCGCGACTTGGCGAAAGCCAAAATTCGAGTCGAGTCACTCCGACAGGAAGTAAAACTCCTGAAAGAGGACGCTGACTCTAGATCCTTAACTGAGAAGGTTCAAGAAGGAATCTCTACTCAAGTTGAAAAACTTGAGAAAGAGAACTCCTCCTTGAAAACTCAAGTCAAGGACCTTAGAGCAGCTTTGGAACGATTCACTTCGAGTTCCAAGGGTCTTGACATGATCCTTAGAAAACAGAAGTCCGTTCTAAATCGATCCGGATTAGGGTATCGAACCAAGGCTAGACAAAGGTCATATTATGCTGTACTGAATCAGTCTAGACCCAAAGTTCAGGCATGGGTACCCAAACATTGCCTGAGCAACCAAGCTGGACCAAACCAGTATTGGATCCTCAAGGACAAGATCCATATCTTGCCTAATCACTACCGTGGCTTTAGTCTAGGGGGAGCCAACTTAAAAACTATTTTTATATTTAAATAAATTCCTTTTCTTATTATAAAATTGCATGATTGCTTGTTTATTTATTTTCTGCAATTTATCATGCTTAGACCTAGGACTGGTTAGATTAAGGACTAAATCGATTAACTGAAATTTGAACAATATAGTATTGGGTGGCGGTGAGATGATAGTACGTTAGGGAAACCTTTTCTAATAAGGTCAAGTATACACTACTTGGTCTCTTTAGACTGGTGAAACTAGCCGAAGCTACCGATCCAAGACCCAAGCTAGTTAGACCAGATTTCTCAAAAAGTAACCTTGAAAATGAAATTTCACTAAAAGACTTTGTCAAGGAAAGGGTTAATGATCCAATAAGGCTACGGCCAAAGAAGGTCTTGTGTCTCGCCAAGACCTGGAAGCCAATTTTTGAAATTCAAATTCAATTTACTTTTTGTCAAATTTAAATCTAACACAAATTTCAATTAATCTTAGATTCAATAATTTCTTTTACAAAATAAATTTAAAATAAATTGTTTTCAAAATTAATTTAATTTTTCAAAATTAATCATGGTCTTTTCAAAATAAATTTTTCTTTCTAAAACCTGTCTCACAAAAACCCATAAGGTTAACGTGATTGATAACTCTAGATTGGGTGAGACAGACTAGGTTGTGAAAATCAATTTAGGCTATCCCTGATTCTAGTTGGATCCAAATCAACAAACTCTTTATATGTAGGAACATAAAGATTTGGACCAATGGATGTTGGATAGCGGGTGCTCCAGATACATGACTGTGGACAAATTTAAATTCACCAAACTCAAGTTCAAGAGCCTAGGCTCAGTAGCATTTGGCAACAATGCTACACTCAAAGTCATTGGGTCAGGTAACATTGAACTCAAATCTGATTTCGTTATTAAAAAAGTATTGTTGGTAGAAAACTTCAAATTTAACTTGCTTAGTATAAGTCAATTGTGTGATACTAGCTATGTAGTTACCTTTACCAACTCTAACTGCCTGATTAGAAATCTGCAAGACTCAGAAATCATGCTTAAGGACACTAGGAAAAATAATGTTTACACTATAAACCTACCCTTAATACCTAAATGCTTATTAACTCAGTTAGAAGAATCAAACCTCTAGCATAGGAGATTAGGACATACTAATCTGAGATTAATTTCAAAAATCACTCAACTTGGCCTAATTAAAGGAATACCTAAAATCAAGAACCATGAAAACATAATATGTGAATCATGCAACCAAGGTAAACAAACCAGGTCTAATCACAAACAATTCAATCAGATCTAACTCAAACCACACTTGAGCTCCTGCACCTTGACCTATTTGATTCACATGGAGCCAAGTCACTAAGCGGAAACATGTACTGCTTAGTAATTGTTGATGATTACTCTAGGTTTACTTGGGTTAGGTTCCTAAAAACTAAAGATGAAACCCTAAACCTATTTATTAATTTTTGTAAGTTAATTGAAAATCAAAATGATACCAAAATCAAAAGACTTAGGAGTGATCACGGGGGAGAGTTTAAAAATCAACGATTCGAGGAGTTTTGTAAGATAAACGGATACATGCACGAATTTTCATGTCCTAGAACCCCCCAGCAAAATGGGATAGTAGAATGGAAAAATAGAACCCTACAGGATGCCGCTAGGGCTATGCTCAATGTATTCAACCTAGCTAACCAATTTTGGGCAGAAGCAATTAGTACGGCTTGCTATATTCAAAATAGGGTTCTAATTAACAAACGACATAATAAAAATCCCTATGAATTATACTACCATAGACTTCCAAACCTACTTTACCTAAGGGTCTTTGGGTGCAAAGTCCATATCATAAACACCAAAGACTATCTAGGAAAATTCCAGTCTAGGTCAACCCCAGGGGTCTTCTTAGGATATTCAACAACAAGTAGGGCCTATAGGGTTTACAACAAACAAACTAACAAAATTAAAGAAACAACAAACCTAATATTTGATGAGAAAAATAATTCAAAATCTGATAATCTAGATCTAAATCAATCAAATCACGAAGATAATGAACAATTTATTGAACCACTAGTTGAACCCCTAAATGAACTAACTATTGAGTCAATTGAACCAATAATTGAACCGACCCAAGTAGTTGAACCAAATACTGAACCGAACCAACCAGTCGGACCTGAGGCTGAACCAAGTTCTAGAAGAACTAAGAAACCCAGACTCATTCACCCAACTAATCAAATTATGGGTGATCCAACCTTAGGAGTCAGAACTAGGTTCTCCTATAGAAATCTTAGTCAAATTGCACTGATTTCAAAAATTGAACCTAAGACTATAGAGGAAGCCTTACCTGATCCTGATTGGATCATAGCGATGCAAGAAGAGTTAGCCCAATTTGAGAGGAACCAAGTCTGGGAACTAGTACCTAAACTTGAGGGCAAATCCATTATTGACACTAAGTGGGTTTTTAGGAATAAGCTAAATGATCAAGGAGAAATAGTGAGAAATAAAGCCCGCTTAGTAGCCAAAGAGTTCAGTCAAGTCGAAGGGTTAGACTATGACGAATCCTATGCCCCAGTAACTAGACTTGAGCCCATTAGGATGTTGTTAGCCTTTGCATCTCATAAAGAATTTAAACTCTACCAAATGGATGTAAAGTCAGCTTTTCTAAATGGATTTATTAAGGAAGAAGTCTATGTAGGACAACCCCCCAGTTTTGAGGACTTAGAAAAATCTGACCATGTTTACAAACTCACTAAAGCACTATATGGACTAAAACAAGCACCTAGGGCATGGTATGAACGTCTATCAACCTACCTCATTTCTAAGGAATTTAACTAGGGACAAATTGACTCAACCCTATTTATTAAGACCTTAGAAAAAGAAATCTTTATTGCCCAAATCTACGTCGATGATATAATCTTTGGATCCACCAACTCAAATTTCTTAAAAGAATTTGTTAAAATAATGAAAAACGAATTCGAAATGAGCTTAGTTGGTGAGCTCAACTTCTTTCTGTTGGAAACGAGATGGCTATAGAGGGGGGGGGGGGTGAATATAGACAATCACAATTTCTTGAGCTTTTCAAAACTATTCTGCACTTCAGAGTTAGGCAGCGGAAGCAAATGCAGAACAAAGAAACTAAGCAGAGAAAGAAACTCAAACCAAACAAACGCTAAGACGGAGATGTACAAGGTTCGGGGATAACTTGCCCCTACTCCTTGGCGTGCCCGTGAGGTGGGTGATCCCTTGATCGTCGGCAGATCAAGCCCCGGTGAACACCGGATATCAAGCGCCTCCTTCTCGGTGGAGTAACCTCTCCACAAGCTGTCTCAGTAGATGAATACAAGATTAAGCACACGAGACGCTCGAGAAGGGAAGCTCACTAAGCTCTCACAGAAATGAAACAAGATCGCTCAAGAACAAAGCAACAGAGAGCACGAACACAGCCCAGCCAAACTTCCCAAGTTTCTGTCTTGTTCGCCTCGCTCCTCTGCATCCAGCTTCGTCTCTTAAGCTCCTGCTCAACGTCGCCAGCCCCATCAGCACCACTGACTCACACTCTGACCCACTGACCTCTCTGAGCACTCAGTCCACTGGACACTCCTCCAGCTGAGCCTCCGTCAGTTGCCAGCCGTGCCTTCGTCAGTTGCCAGTTGCGCCAGACGCCGTTGAGACCTGAAAACACAATAGATCCAAACCTGCTCCAAGGAAAGCCTCTCATTGACCCTCCTTGAGTGTTTGAATCACCTGCTATCACCTGCACACTCCAACAGAGGCTTAGCAATGCATATCAAAGAGAAATCAGCAAGCAGCAGAGAATCGGCAGTGAAAACAGACTTCTGACAGCATATTTGAATTAAAGTTCTGCTCCTGATCGGTCCCCAGACCGATCAGGGAGGAGCCTGATCGGTCACCAGACCGATCCAGCAGCTTCTGCACACTCCTGATTGGTCCCCAGACCAATCAGGCTCCTGCCTGATCGGTCACTAGACCAATCAGGCTCCAGCCTGATCGGTCACCAGACCAATCAGGCTTGAGTGAACAATGATTCTTTAATCAAATCATAAGTCTCTGATCGGTCACTGGACCGTTCTGGACCTGATTAGCAAGGGAACTCAACTCACTGTTCGCTCCCTGATCGGTCACCAGACCGATCAGGAGCTGTGCAGTGAGTGAAACACACACTCCCTGATCGGTCACCAGACCGATCAAACATCGCTGGATCGGTCACCAGACCGATCCACGAAGGAGCAGCGTGCCAAACTCCCTGATCGGTCACCAGACCGATCCAGGGACTCAACCTAGCCCTCCAAGCTAGGATTTCATCCACCCTAGCCCTCCAAGCTAGGGACCTGACCCTCCAAGTCAGGATTTCATCCAACCTAGCTTCACTCACTAGGACCTGGCTTCACTCACCAGGGTTTTTCACCTAACCCTCCAGTTGGGACTTTTCACCTAACCCTCCAAGTTAGGACTTTTCACCTAGCCCTCCAAGCTAGGACTTTTCACCCAACCTTCCAAGTTAGGACTTTTCCACACCTAGCCCTCCAAGCTAGGACCTGGCTTCACTCACCAGGATTTCTTCTAACCTGGCTTCACTCACCAGGACCCGGCTTCACTCACCGGGATTTCCACCACCTGGCTTCACTCACCAGGACCCGGCTTCACTCACCGGGATTTCCAACACCTGGCTTCACTCACCAGGACCCGGCTTCACTCACCGGGATTTCTCCACACCTAACCCTCCAAGTTAGGACTTTTCACATGCCAGCGTGCGATCTCCCGATCCACCTGGACTTAATCCGAATTCAACCAAAACTTGAATCAAACTTAAATCGGTGTCAAACACCAAAACAACAATCAGGGTCAGACTGCATCAACACTTTCTAGGGTTACAAATTAAGCAAACTACGGATGGAAATTATGTCCATCAATCCAAATATGCTAAGGAGCTAATAAAGAAATTCAAAATGGACGACTCCAAAAGCATAAGTACTCTTATGGCCACAAATGTAAAAATAGATAGTGACCCTGATGGTAAACCCGTAGACCTTAAATTATATAGAAGTATGATTGGTAGTCTACTTTACCTTACAGCCAGCAAACCCGATATCCTTTTTGCTGTAGGAATGTGTGCTAGATACCAAACCTGTGCTAAGGAAACACACTTAGCAACCCTAAAAAGAATAGTTAGATACATCAAGAGCACCCTAAATGTAGAGATTTGGTATCCTAGGACCTCAACATTTGACCTGTCAGGATACTCGGATTCTGACTATGCTGGGTGTAAACTAGATAGAAAGAGTACAAGTGGAAGCTGCCAACTTTTAGGAAATAGTCTAGTAAGTTGGTGTAGCAGAAAGCAACACTGTGTAGCTCTATCAATAACTGAAGCTGAGTATGTTGCTTTAGGAGAGTGTGTAGCACAACTCTTATGGATGATGCACACTCTTAAAGACTTCTAGCTTGACTACACCCAAACCCAGGTCTACATTGATAATATAAGTTCAATTAATCTAACTAAGAATCCAATTCAACACTTAAGAACTAAACACATAGAAGTCAAACACCACTTCGTAAGAGATCATGTAGCCAGGGGTGAGATAGTCCTTAAGCATGTAGACTTGAAATCTAACTTAGCTGACATATTCACCAAACCCCTACCTGAGTCTGAGTTCAGCTCACTAAGAAGACAGTTAGGGTTATGCTTGGTAAAATAGGACTACTCTAATTATGTTTTTCAAAAACTATTTTATTTGCTGCAAAATCATTTCTTAATTTTCATTATGTTATTTAAAATGATTGTTCCGACTTAGTTTTTTTACAAAATTATCCCTTTCAAAATTAGGGTTTTTTCACAAATGGACTTAACCTAGGCCCTAACCCTAGAACTGCATGCACCTATAGATCTAGAAGCCAGCATCTCACAAACATTTTATGGTACTTTTGATTTATAACCTAGAATGGGTTGAGATGCTTAGGTCTTTGCCTTAATTCAAGATGCTTTAAGGCAGTGCATCTGCAGTAATTGGGGCACTAAATACCAACTAAACAGTAATCAGGTTAAGTGTCAAGCTTAGAAAATCTAACTTGATCAGATCACTTAACTTAACTAACCCTAGCGAAAGCTACTATTTATAACAGTTAGTAAGTAGCAAATTAGGTTAGACAGGACCCGAAAGCAGAAATTCAAATTGATTTGGTCCAGTTTAAATTTAGAATTGGTTCAGTACAACATTTTACCTTGATTACTCAATTTCAATGCTATTTTTTGCTATATTTTTTTTTATATATAGCAAAGGGGGAGAGATTGGAGAGGAGATATTTTTTGTGAGAATCTGGGAAATTAGAGGGTTAAAATGCAAAGTTGTCGAATTTAAGGGCTTCTGTGAGAGTTCGGAAGTCAAAAGGGCTAGAAGGCAAAACTTTCGAATTTAAGGGCATGATTTGGATTTCAAGTTGAAGGGGTTTTTCTGTAAAAGAGCCACCCCTTATAAACATTTCTTTTTCCCCATTCCGCGTGACCTAGCCACAACAAAATTTCCTCGATCTCTTCTTTCCTCTTCGCCTTCCGCCGCAGCCAGGAGAGAGACCGCACCATCTATTCTTCTTCCCCGATCTCACCGGAGCCGGAGTTTTGGCCGATCTCAACTTCTTCTCTTCCCCACGTCTCCTGCCGTAGGAGCGATATGGGTTTCTCAATCGGAGCTGGCTTGGGAGACTCGAATCGAAGCTAGGATTTCGGGAGCAAACAAGGGTCGCAGGCTCTCTCTATATCTCGCATTTTCCTTCCCTTTCTGTTACTGGTGGTGAGTGGTTGTTGTTTTGCGATTTCGAATGGTTTCCGATCGTGGTCGGGATCTTGATTTGGGCGAACCTTTGTGTTATGTGGATCTAGGGTTTTCGTTCCGGGGATCTCAGCTACACTCGAATTTGAGCAGTGCTTTCCGTTGGCTACAATCAAGGTAAGGGATATTGATCTGTTGCCTGGTTTGCATAGGATTCGGTTATGTCGAGATGTTGTCTTTTGATTCTTAGTTCTGTTCCGATGCGAGTTGGTGATGTGGATTTTTCTTTTTGGGAAGAACAAGGAATAAGGATCAGCTTTAGGATTTCATCTGAGTTGGTTGCTTGTTCTGTTCGGCTTAAGTAGGAATCGGAGGAGAGAACATTTGTGCTTTGCTTCGATTGGTTGTAGGTTAGATGAGTAGTTATGCTTGATCAGTGGTGTTAGAGGAATTTGTATCAGTTTTATTGATCTGTTTTGGGTTGAGTGTGCAATCCTATAATCTGTATTCTTGATCAGGCTTTGTGAGCATCTTGGGCGATGGGTATTGGTTTTGCTTCTGCTGTGAGACACTGGGGATGTTGGATTGGTGTTCATGCTTGTGATGTTGGCATTCAGGTGGATCTGGAGTTCTTGGTTGAGTAATAGGAATGGGATATTTAGTTAGGATTAATTAATTGGTATTAATCCTAATTAAATTGCATGGTACATTTAGCTAAGCATCGTATGAGATTCAAACTAAATGATTATGTGTTTGATGCAGGTCCTTGACTCGGATACTCAGTCGCGGATATTTTTGGACGGGGGGTTCTCGACGCCTAGACTTCTTCATATCGAGGCGGGTACCTCTGTTTATGCATAGCTAGACATAGTTAGCAGTAGGGATATCTGATATCTTTATCTCTGTGCTTTTGCTTCGGTAGTTGTATCCGTTAGCTTTACTGCTTACTATATCTATATGGATTGATGATGCACAGTTTACCTTATACCTTACGCTAGGATTTAAGTATTGGTGCATACCGATTATCTGGATTAATGCATATCATGTAGATGACAGCAGGGATAGATAGTGGATGATGCATGGGATAGTGACATGCATCATTATTGCACGTAGCATAGGGGATGACCTTTGACTCCCTGGAGGTTGAGATGGGCCGTCGTACTTGCTACTCGTGTAGGGGCATATGTAGGCGACCTTTGACTCCCCTAGTGGTTGAGATGGGCCGTCAGACCTGTCACGTGACCTGGCGTGTAGCCCCGTTGGCGGACCAGGCGCTGCAGCAGGTCCCCTACCTATCCGATGATAGCAGGGACGTTTAGAGCGTTACTTCACCCGATGGTGGGGTACGTTTATGGTCTCCGACCCTACCCATTCGGTCTCGCGTGTACCGCCTCATAGACCGTCTGTTCGTGCAGGGAAGACCAGGTCAGAGCCCTACCCACTCGGTTCGCGTGCTTCCGCGACCTACACCGACTGGCGTCAGGGGTGACCCATGTTGCATCATGAGCATGCTCTGCATCTCTGCACTTGGTTTGTTTGCTGCACTTGATTGTTGCACTTGGTTGACATGCATACTACCGGGTTTGGATCGGCGCAGGTAGGTATGTAGTTCCTTTACTGCTTATGGTTCAGTTCTGCATTTCTTTTTACTGCAGTTATCTTCAGTATTGTGGTAGATAGATAGACGGTGACTTACTGCTATTATTTTCTTCCTGTGCATATCAGTCTGTATTCGCTGAGTTCTTAGGACTCACCCCGTTGTCTCCCTGTTTTTATTTCAGGATGATTGTCTGGAGTGCTCGGCAGCCTGTCCCAGTTCGCGTATTTCTTCGAGATGATTCCGGGATGTCTCTTTTACTTTGTTGGTGGTACATGTTGGTACCCGTTTTCTGTTTCTTTTACTTTACTTTTCCGCTGCTATATTCATGTTTGATTTTGCCATTTTATACGGCGGTATAATTGTACTTTTGTGAGCCATGGAGGCCTTGTGCTGTGCGTTTGTCGTAAGTCGTGCCGGTACGCAGCTTCGTTGTCGTTTTCGTTTTCGATTTATACAGTCGCTTGTTCCAGCCCTATAGGATGCGGTACAAGTAGGCTGAGGTAGACGTGGTAATCTGGTTTTTGGAATGTCCGCCGGGACGAGGGAGTAGCTGTCCGGTCGGTATCGGACGAGCGGCTCCTCGGGGCGTGACATTTTTTTTCAAAAAGTAAAGTTCTTTAAATACTTAAGTTCATGTTGGTATCATAGATTGGAGAGGAGAGAAAAGACTCAAAAATTTAGGGGAGAAAAACCACACGGACTTTTGAAAAACTTAGGGGGAGATTTTTTCCACGGGGAGGAAATTTAAGTTACTTACTTATTTATTGTTTAAGCTTAACTTTTTGAACCGGGTTGCCATAAATCAAAAAGGGAGATATTGTTGGTGCAGGTCGCACCCAAGTCAAACCTGGGTTTTGATAATGGCAAAGGGTTCAAGAGTTAAGATGTTATTGTTATCTAATATGTTTACTAAGTGTGCAGGAAAGAAGTCCTAGGCACACTACGCACGAAGTCCTGGCAAGGGGCTGGGCACCGAAAACCTGCTCAGAAGGTAGGCACGAAGTCCTGGTCGAGGACTGGGCACGAAGTCTTGGCAAGGGGCTGGGCACCGAAGACCTGCTCGGAAGGTGGGCACGAAGTCCTGGTCCAGGACTGGGCACGAAGACCTGGTCAGGTGCATCGGGTAAAAGTCCAACCGGAGGAGCCGGTTGGCAAAAGGTATACTCTCCTGAGAGGAGTAGGTGAGGACGTGTTCCCCGTCGAGGGAACAGTAGACGTCAGTTTGACCTAGGGTTCCATTTAGGAGACCCAAAGTCAAAACCAAGACAGCTACGGCTGTAAAAACTAACTAACATTCTTGTCTTGTTTGTGTTGGTACTAACCTTGAATGCAGGGACCGAAGGAGTGTGTTTCTGCAGCTCAGAATGTCCCAAAGGAGAGGGGCAGACAGCTGGGCTAGGCGCCCGGGAGGTCCCGGGCGCCCAAGGTCAAAGCCAAACAAGCAGTTAAGCAAGAATCGCTTCGAAACAACACTGGGCTAGGCGCCCGGGAGGTCCCGGGCGCCCAAGGTCAAAGCCAAAGATGAGTCGAAGCAAAATCAGCCACGAAGCCAGTGGACCCAGTCAACTTGGGCGCCCGGGAGGTCCTGGGCGCCCCAGTCAGCTCCAGGAGCCGATTCGAAGGGGATAAGCGCTGACCAAGCTTCGGATAGAGGTTCTCGGATCCGAAGGCACGTGTCAGGCGCCCCCGACGTCCCAGGCGCCCCTAGGAGTACTATAAAAGGGGCTCGACCCCAAGGCTTCAACAGAAGAATTTTCCAACGCCTCTAAGCTTTTCGTTCAAGCGCACTGCTCCGGCAAACTCCGTTCTCGACATTCTAGCACCGGCGATGACCCTCTGCCCAGAAGTACGATCCACACCGGGTGTCGGTAACGAAAAGTGTACTTGTTTATTTACTGCACTAATATTGTACCAAAATTCTGTAAATCATTGCGCTACTATAGAATTGCCCGCAGTAAACGGTCAAGGACCGTGGGCCTTGAAGTAGGAGCCGACCGCGCCTCCGAACCAAGTAAAAATATTTGTGTTCCTCATGTTTGTTTTTAATTCCACTATATACCTTCTCTTAAGTTTCATCCGAAAAGTTTTCACGATATTCACCCCCCCTCTATCGTGTTTTCTCGATCCAACAGTCTTAACCATAGAATTACACTAGTGCACTTTGTGTGCATTGAGTAGGACCAAAAGAGAGGTCATCCAATTTTGTACCGACTTCATAAATTGGATTAGACCTCGGATATATATTATGGAGTATGATCTCTTAATCCCGAAATAATAATGGGCACATATAATTATTTATTATTTCTTTGACTTACCAATGGGTGAGATTTATTCTGTTAAATCGATAGACCCGGTAAATTGGAAAATAATATTAATTATATGGCGTGCCGTTGATTATTGACGGAATCCGTGTCCTGGTGAGTCGGGATGATGATGCCCCCTTGGTGAGCTCAAAAGGATCGTCATGTCAAATCTTGCAAGTGGACTATGGTCCGATATGATGAAAAGGTTGAGTGGTACTAATCAAGGATCAAGAGGATAATTAATTTAATTGTCAGTAAATTAAATTAATTATTGGGCATTCGATATCTTAAACACGGGGAGATGGATGACTCATAATAGGTGGAGCACATATGAAAATATGAGGGTTGGTGGGGAAGTTCAATGGGATCCTTTAGTGGAATGAATCTCCATTAATGGATCGGGTTTGGATCTATTAGCGGACCAAGAATTAACTCCTCCTTATGGTCCCTACCTTAGCCCTATAAATACCCCATAAGGAGTCATGATACAAGGCTAATTGATCGTCCAACACAAAACCCAAAACCCTACTTCTCTCCCTCTCATACTCTCTCTCTTAGGGCATTGGGTGTGCCGAATCAAAGGGAAGAAGTTTTTCTTCTCTTCTCCATTGGGCGCAGAACCTGATCGAAGGGGAGCATCACCAGGTGGTGTCGGCGAGAGAGAAGGGCTGTGAAGGATCGCCGGTGGTGACTTCTTCAAGGAGGTTGTGGCGTCGACGATAGGAGGAAAGAAGAAGGAAGGAGAGTAAGTTTCATTCCTTTTCTCTTCTCCCTCTCCTCACCATCTTTTGCACAACCTTCTACCTCCTTGTTGTGCGCAAGCAGGGTGCGAGGAAGAGCCATCGGCGGCTGGTAAGAAGAAGGAGTTTCTTCCTCCCTTGGTCGGCGACAAAGAAGAAGAGGATAGGTGAGGTCTCAGCTAGGGTTTAGTGGGAAGTAGAGCTTTGTTTCTCCTCTATACCTTCATCATCTTCTTCCTCCTTGGTCTACTTGGTGGACGGTGCAAGAGAGAAGAAGGTTCTTCCTCGAAGGGTCACCGGCGGTAAAACCCAATCCTAGGGGTTTTAGGTTGGCACAAAGTAAGGAAGAAGAAGATTGGGTGATTAATTGGCAAGCTTCGGTGACTCCGTGTCTTGGTAGCTCGTCGCCCACACAACGTCCAAGAGGGGAGGGTCATAAGGTAGAAGACTGCGAGGTAAACGGCGAGGTATATCTCTCCCTAGCTCCGTTTGCTTTCTTGTTATTTCTTGCTTTGATATTTGTTATCATATGCATGCTGTTTAATTAATTATCATGAGTTAATTATTTGTTAATTAATGTGATAATTAATTTATGTCATGGACCCCGATTATAAACACGAAAATCGGCGATCCATTCGTCATCTTTTCCGCGGTTAATTAATCCGAAAAGTTACAAGGCCTTAACTTTGGTTTTGACTATGTTGTGACTTGGATTAATTAACACGACGACGAGACGGTTGTTTGGGAGACGGGTCTCTATTCGGATTAATTTTTAATCTATAGACATAGAGAGGTCTGTCATGTTCGACCCCGTGGTTGCTTGTGAACCCGCCAAGCCATACCCAATAAAATCCACCAGTCGATCAATTCGAGGCAAGGGGTAGCAGTCTTTAGGGCAGACTTTATTCAAATCTCTAAAATTAATATAGACCCGCCATTTACTCCCGGGCTTAGGGACTAGTACAACATTCGCCAGCCAGGTCGGAAATTGAACTTCTCTTATGTGCCCGGTCTTTTACAGCTTGACGACTTCCTCTCTGAAGATCTTGTCCTGCTCAGGTGCATAGTGTTTTCGCCTTTGCTTCACCTGCCGAGCTCCTGGGGTTATATGCAAGCGATGCGTGGCCAAAGCAGCGGGGACTCCTTTGATCTCTTCAGTAGCCCACGCAAACATGATCCGATGGTCCTTCAGGCAGCTGATCAGACGGTTTTTCATCTCAGGTGTAAGGGCAGCCGCTATCCTGGTGATTGCTCCTGTTTGCTGAGGGTGAATCTGGACCTCTTCGCTTTCGACCTCCCTACGTTCTTCTTTAAGCCCTTCTTCTTCTCGAGGTCTTGCTAGGTCGATCTGGAATGCTTCATGCGTCCTCGGGTTCTTGCGAGCCTCGGTCCTGACCTCTCCACTGTAGCACCGCCGGGAAGCTAGCTGGTCCCCTTTGACCTCGGCCACCTGCTCACCTACCGGGAACTTGATCTTCTGGTGGTAGACTGAGACCACTGCCTGGAACAGGCTGAGCGTCGGGCGCCCCAGGATGGTGTTGTCGGATGATGGGGCATATGCGATCATGAAGGGCGTCCTTTTGGTCCTCTCCAGTGTGTCATCCCCCAGTGACAGGGACAGATAGATCTGCCCTATCGGCTGCACCGGTATCCGGTGAATCCAAAAAGCGTGGTGGAGACTGGTTGCAGCTCCTCCTTGTCAATCTGCATCTGGTCCAGAGCTGCATTGTAGAGGATATTCACGGAGCTGTCTGTGTCCACAATGACACGCTTAACCTCATAATTAGGAATGCGTGCGAGGATTACTAAAGCATCTTCATGGGGAGCCTCTACATCCTCCATATTGTCAGGGCTAAATGAAATGACCGGGCCCTGGAGTTTGTCACTGTTGGTCCCAATGGCGTAGTTCTCCAGCCGATGCGTGTGGGCCTTCCTTGCCCTTTGAGAGTCTCCGTCGGTAAGTCCTCCGGAGATCACTCCCACATGGCCCGATGGAGGCCCTCACACCGGAGCTTTGCCCTTCCTGGGATCTCTCTCAGGGGAGACAGATTGGCGAGGAACTATCTCCCGACTCCTTTCCCTCGTTCAGGACTGGGATCTCTGCCTGATTCCGTCCTCTCCTGCCTGTTGCTGACGAGGGGAAGGACTTCGCCAAGGGGATCATCGTCGATGCCCTGCCTTATTCCACCTTCTACGAGGCTTGGCCTCAGCGTCCTGAGACCTCCTCCTCTTCAAGGCGTGACACTCCTCTATAGAGTGCGTTGTACTGCTATGGAAGTCGTAGTACTTCTTTGGTGGTTCAGGGCTCCACGGTGTCGACCGTCTCCACCAGCCTCTTCTTACTAGCCCAGTGTCCTTCCCAGAACAAGGATCCTTCGCCCGGGCTGGTGCGGGTGGTTCCCTTCTATCGGATCATACCGAGATCTACGTAGGAGCCCCCGTCGAATCTTTGCGGCGTGCATGCTGCACCTCTTCAACATTGAAGTGCTTGATGGAGCATCCCAATAAGTCGTCAAAGCTGGTGGGTAGCTTCTTCACCAGCGAGCTAAAGAAATCACCTTCGGAGAGTCCTTGTGTGAAGGCGTTGATGAGGATATTTGAATTGGCGGTTGGCACGTCTTGAGCCACCCAATTGAACAGCTAGATATAGTCATTCAACGACTCTTTCGCCTTCAGCTTGAGGGCGAACAAGTTCAGTGCCGTCTTCTGATATCGTCCGGTTGCTGGTGAAGTGGTGCAAGAAGACGGTTCTAAACTGCAGGAAAGAGTTTATCAAACCTTGGGGTAGCCTTTGGAACCATCTCTAGGCGGCCCCTGACAAAGTGTTCAAGAACACTCGACACTTCACACCATCTGTGTACTGATGTAGGAGAGCCACATTCTCGAACTTGCAGATATGGTTCTCTGGATCTGTCTTCCTATCGTAGTCAGCAATTCCGGGACCACGGAATTGCTTAGGCATGGGATTCGCTACAATATCCGGAGAGAAAGCGGTGGTCGGATACATGATGAGAGCTTTGGACGCCTCAATCTTCCCTGGTCCTTCCTCCTGCCTCAGAGCGCTGGAGGCGACAGAGTTGACCCTCTCCAGATCTCCTAGGGAATCTCGCTGGGGCGCTGGAGTTGTCATAGCCTGTCTCGCTGGTGGCGAGACGGATCTTTAGTTGCGGGGGTGTGAGGCGGTCATCCTTGGGATTTCGCCTTGCACCGAAGCCACTCGTCGCAAGGCGGCTTGCTCGATTTGGTGTTGTTCTAACTCCCTTGACAGCGTTGGCGACTAGGTGATCCAATTCCTCCTTCGCCAAGATGATGGGTTGTCCCTCTGGATCTGCCATCACGGTGTTCCTTCTGGTACTTTAATTTAGATTTCCCACAGACGGCACCAAACTTGTTCCAGAAGGAATGGACACGGACGACAAGTCACTGAGGCACAACCCACGAGGACGAAACGGGGAGAAGTCGATCGTGTCCTGCGAGATTAACACGAATGTTAATGGGAACACACCGGAAGATTTTCCGACGGAGCCCACTCCGACGCTCAAGTCAGGGATCAGAGTTATTTTAGGAGGACAATGAGGAATCCAAATTTGTGCATGTTTGGAAAGCCTACCCCCTTTTACCTGGATGCCGAAGCACCTTATATACTTGAGGGTTTGGCCACACCTGGTAACAGACGCCGTGATCATTAATGTCTTAATTGCCGTTTGTTATGGGCAATAATTATCCGATGATCTTTCCATTCTGGAAAGAGGAACGACTACTTGAAGTCGGGTTGTCTGATGGATTGATCGTTGGACTCCACTCTCCTGAGTAGGTCTCGGGGTCTCGTCTCCCGAGCTGACCTCAGGGCCTTTGTTCGTTTTGTCGAGAGGGGCTCGGGACTCGACCTCTGGTCTGACCCTGGGGGACTTTAACTGTTCTCTCGAGGTGGTCTCGGGGGCTCGACCTTCGGTCCGACCTCGGGGCTTTGATCTACTCTCCCTAGATGCTCTCGAGAGTCCGATGGCCGGTCTGATGTTAGGGCTTGGCCCACCCTTCGAGGTAGTCTTGGTCTGTCCTCAGAGATCTGACATGTCAGCTCCTGCCATGTAGCTTCTTCGTGCCATGTGTCCACCCTGGGATGCTCATCCCTATCAATTATATTTTGATCCATAGTGGAATTACTAGATAAAGGTATAACACGATCATGCCTTAATGTAAAATTTAGATTGGTGCAACCTAATAATATCTTAATATGTTCTTTCTAGTAATCAAAGTTTGTGCCAATAAACACCGATGTTGTTCAGATTTGTAGATACTGAGAGTGCTACTTAAATAAAGTTAAGAACATTGCTCAATATTTCAAATAAAATATGTATCTTTATAGTTGTATAGTAACATAATACAACAAACAAAAATATGTAATTTTATGAGCATTATTGAGAAATCTAATGCAACATTACATTTAAGGACTAAATTGTAATTTACTAGTGGCACTCTCCTAATAACTCATAATTATCTTTATTTTGCCACATAACTAGCTGTCCTTTGGGTCGATACATTATAGCATGATAACTATATCGATGACTTTTCTTAGTTAATTTATGTTTTCATACATCACTCACAACATTTTTAATCGGCCACATAGTACGTCATCCTTTAGGGCAACACACTATGCACATGACTTAAAAGCTAAATTAATTCATGCAATTCCTTAAACATACATCCAATATAAAAAATAACTTTCTTTCGGGCCAACCATCATTAGCATAGATATACATCCATCTACAAAAATGTCTCAAACCTCCCCAATAGTTCTCTTTTTTACGATAGTATTACTCGATAATGTAGCAAAAACGAAGAAGAATATAAGAAAAAACTACTAAAAACATAGCAAATCAGCTATCAGTTGATTGATTTCAGTCATCAATCGACTGACATGGTTCACAATCGACTAGTACATAATATGTACCAAGTCTTGGACATACCAGTCTATTGTCGGTGAACAATAGCTAACTAGTCCACAATAGTCAAACTCACCAATTTTTTCCCAACTTTGTTCATTTCTTAACTAGTTGAATTAGAAAGCTTCTATGCTCGAGCTCATCCACATTAGTGGACTGGACCTTATGGAATTGCTAGTCGAGCTGGAAACATTCCGTGGACAAACTGATGAACACCAGTCAACTGGACATTATAGTTGTGAGCTTGAATGCTTTATTTTCGCTACCTCACGAGCAACAATCGATTGGGCTCTTGTAACAGTCGACAGATAGCATTAGTTAAACTGCCCAGTCAGACTTAAAACGTTCCATGGACGACATTGGTCATGCCAGTCAACTTAACCTTATTGTAGTTCAACTGATGGAATCAGTTATACTGCCCAATCAAGTTGGATACGTTCTATGTCCAAATTTACACTCACTAGTTGATTGGCTACCAATCAACTAATGCTCAAATACCTGCATTCTATCTTAGATTTTTCATCCCGAAAACAGAGTGATCAAAACCCCTAAATCCAAGCCGTTCTTCGTGTTCATCGCGAAATAATGTGAAACACACAAAGTCTAGGTTAAATCCTAGCCTATCCAATCATATATTTGATGGATATACATTGATTCGCTATTGCAAATGAATCGTATTCAAAATCCTAAGCTCTATACCAATTGAAAACAATAGCAACACATCAAAATTACATCAAAATAGAACTAAATGATGCATCGTAGGATCTAGTTGTCATCATCTATAAGGCTACATTGAAAAATCGAATGCAATGGCAAGTGAGAGCTGAGCTGAATCCATCACAAAAGCGATGGTCCTTTACTTGTCACCAGATGAATTTTTGTAAGTGCAACGGAATGACCTTATGTAGGGATCGGGTAACAATTGGATTTTGGTCTGAACAAAAAAATGATGAATCAGGTAGCAGACAAATTGAATCTGGGGTGACAAGCCCGGCCCCACGAAAGTTTCCTACCGGTCTCCTGAGTAAATCGAGAAGCACTCGCGGTTGGCAGTCTAGAAGCCCAGCGTCTCAAGATTCGCGCCCCATTTGGAGGAAAAATTCCTGCAAAATACGTCGTAGCTAGGGATCAAACCGAGGATGCCTGAGTTAACTACCAGCGATCTTACCGCTACGCCATAGCCCCGAGGGCGGATTTTGGTCTGAACAAGGAAGAGTTCAAGGAAGAAGAAGAGCTAAATCAAGTCAATTGAATCAACCTTCTCTTCTTATATATCAAGTTTATCCTACGAACACCATCATCATAAAAGCCCATAACAAGTTAACAATCCATTAATGTTAACGAACCTAGGTAACAAATCTACATATTAAATCCATATTCAATAGCATAATTCCCCTTCATGCATTAAGTATTAGATTATTCGACAATTTACCAAAGGGCGTATCCAAATATTGGTATTTACCAAAATGCATACCATGGTTTCATTGTTACCAAATAACGCACTTATATTAGTGAACTTCCTCTTATACCCCTTCTGCCAAAGTACTGCATGTCATTTTCATTCTCTTTCTCTTTCTCTTTTTATTATTTTTTTATTATTAATATATTTAATAATATTATTAAATATATTAATTTATATTAATCAAATATAAAAAATTATTTATTTATATTTTTAAAAAATATTAAATTAATAATTTTTCTAAAGTAATAGGTATAGTTTAGTTCTTCCATCAGTGAGTTTTGAGCAAAACCCACTGATGGACCTCCCATATCTGTATTTTTGAAAAAACATTATCAATAGTTAGGGTAGAGTTAGGAGAATGTATTTTAGGTGTCCAAATCTCAAATTATTATTTTTCCCAAAGCAATAGGTGTAGTTTAGTTCCATCAGTGGGTTTTGAGCAAAACCCACTGATGGACCTCCCATATCTGAATTTCTGAAATATCATTATCAAAAGTTAGGGTTGAGGTTGGAGAAAATATTTTAGGTGTTCAAACCTCAAATTTTTATTTTTCCTAAAGCAATAGGTGTAGTTTAGTTCCATAGTGGGTTTTGAGCAAAACCCACTGATGGACCTCTCATATCTGAATTTCTAAAAAAATATCAGTGGGTTTTGAGCGAAACTCACTGATAGACCTAGAAAATTCCTATTGCAACATAATTTATAATCATTAGAAGTTTGGACACCAAAAATAATCATTAGAAGTTTTTTTTATAATTAATTATTTTGATTAAATTAATTATTTACGCAGATGCTTCAGGCCCAAGGAGGGCCTGAAGTCATCTGACTTCAGGCCCAAGATGACTTCAGGCCCTCCTATCAAAATTTATAAAAATTAAATATATTAATATAATATATAATATTTAAATTAATATAATAAATAATTTTGACTTTTTTATTTAAAAAATCGATATATGTTCATTTTTAATATAATCCTTATTTTATATTAATTAGAATTCATCTCGTAGGTAGTCTTTCTCAATAATTTTTATTGTGATTTCAAAAATATAAAGAGATGTTTCTTTAAGTTTTAGACCTACGTAAAAAAACCTATCATAACACATGATTTCAATTCGACGCAAGATTTCAGGCCCTGAGTTATTTCAGGCCCACGCCGGGCCTGAAATAAAATATTTCAGGCCCTCGCAGGGCCTGAAATAAAATATTTCAGGCCCTCGCAGGGCCTGAAATAAAATATTTCAGGCCCAGGCCCATGCTGTTTGAAATTAAGAAAAAAAACTTCAAAGTTTTTTATATATTAATATATTTAATAATATTATTAAATATATTAATTTATATTAATCAAATATAAAAAATAATTTATTTATATTTTTAAAAAATATTAAATTATTAATTGAGATATTTTTTTAATTGAAATATTTTTTCGATTTTTATCGTATGTTTTTTATCCGATTCCATAATATATTATTTTAAAATAAAAAGTCTGAAAAAATATTTTTAAATGTCTCGAAATTCGTTATTGAGAAAGAGAAAGAGAAAGAGAATGAAAATGACATGCAGTACTTTGGCAGAAGGGGTATAAGAGGAAGTTGACTAATATAAGTGCGTTATTTGGTAACAATGAAACCATGGTACGCATTTTGATAAATACTAATATTTGGGTACGCCCTTTGGTAAATTGTCGTAGATTATTTGATTGAGATTTAATTTTTTAATGACAAAATCATTGTGTTGTTATTAATCTCGTATGAACCCACCAAATGAAACTTAATCCTTAGATGGGATGGAGATGTAGAAACAAAAGAAGTGATTATGGTTATACTTTTGGATTTGTATAGAATCTGGCAGATGAACTAATTTAAGGGAGCCGTAAGGCAAGATTTCAATGCCTTTTCGTTTCTATTTACTCAGTGACGGCTAGAAGTGGGTTTCTTTGTGGACTTACTTCTTGCTTTTGTGTGCGTGCGTGGTTTTTGTATGAACCATACTTCTGTATTGACGGCCAAACACTAGAGAATAAAAAATGGTTGCATTTTGGGTGTGTTCTGATACTGATCGCGTAGAGATTGCCTTGACTATTCATTTGAGATATATCTAAAGGTTGCATCAGAGGAACAAAATTTAGGTGCGGTCCCTTATTGCGGCAAAAAGCAATTTGTTTGTTTTGTGCCTTCGTCAATTCGTCTCAAGACTAATATGGAGGAGATAAATTATGAGAATTACTAGCTTGGATGATATGGATAACGTATGAAGAAGACGGACACACTGGTTTTAACAAATTTTAATTTTAAAATCTCAAGATGACACTCATATATTAATCATCATTTATCTTTTAAAAACTAGATGCGATCACTTATTGAAAGAACCAAGAACGGTTTGTATTATATGGATGAATTATGTGTTGGACAGGTTCACTTAGTAAGATAATTTCCAATAATTAAATTGTTAAATGAGATTTTTGTAATTTTCAATTCACATCAATATTATATTAAAAATATAAAAATTAACTATCTGTTTTTGTTTTTACGGCATATATCTCCATGTTATAAATCATAAATTATAATATAATATTACTTTATTATTAATTAAGAGTTCTATCGGTAAAAAAAAAAATTATATTTTCACTATTGTTTATAGCGAATGCTACCACTCTGAGAAGCAGTAATTTTCTCATGGGATCCTATAAAACTGGCCTCTCAATACAATGTGTTTGATACACATTCAATCTACTATTAGTTTAAAAAAATAAAAAAAACTTAATTATCTTATAATTTAACAACATCTCGCTGCACTAGCACTAAGATTAATTAAGAAAAATAATAGGAAAAATAAAAATGACAGAGTGAATGGTAGAGTGAATGACGTGACATTTTACATACAGTGATCTTCGACGGGTTCACCATGCCCTCTAGGATATAGTTTGATTTGGGGCGGCGGCCGAATGCCGTCGATGGTGTCCAAGCGATAATTGGATGTATGCATGTAAAGTGCCATGTCATTCACTCTACCATTCACTCTCTCATTTTCACTCTCCCTATCATAGCTCATTAATTAATTAGAGTAATGATTGGTAGAGTGAATTTGGGAGAGTGAATGGGAGAGTGAATGACGTCCTGCTAATGTGTACATGTTCGATCGACGATCGGACACCACCGGCGGCCTCTGATTGCCGTCCCGAATCAAACTATACCTTGGGAGGATGGTGAACTCGTCAGGATCACCGGTAACGGTGAACCCATCGAAATCGACGGTCAATGATGCGAGATCGCAATTGTGGCGATCCCCGACGGGTTCACCGTGCCCCCCAGGGTATAATTTGGTTCGGGGCGGATTGCCACGTCATTCACTCTCCCATTCACTCTCCCAAATTCACTCTCCCTATCATCACTCTTTTTAAATATGTATAAATTATGCTTGGAATTTAACAGTCTATCTCTCGAATTAATACAATGTCTGAGTAGTTGGATTAACAAAAACAAAAACAAAAATCAAATCTTTTAAAGTGAGAGTGAATGGGAGAGTGAATGACGTGGCAGTTATTGTATACACATCCGATCGACGATCGGACACCACCGGCGGCCTTCGGCCGCCGCCCCGAACCAAACTATACCCTGGGGGGCACGGTGAATCCGTCGGGGATCGCCACAATTGCGATCTCGCATCATTGACCGTCGATTTCGATGGGTTCACCGTTACCGGTGATCCTGACGAGTTCACCATCCTCCCAAGGTATAGTTTGATTCGGGACGGCAATCAGAGGCCGCCGGTGGTGTCCGATCGTCGATCGAACATGTACACATTAGCTGGACGTCATTCACTCTCCCATTCACTCTCCCAAATTCACTCTACCAATCATTACTCATTTAAAAATTCACTCTAAAATATTTATCTCTATTAGAAATTCTGAATTTGTTATTTATTCTGTGTGTTCTACTACTCCACTACACCTACTAGAGTGCAACTTTGAACTTTTAAAATAGCTCAATGAATGCAATTACCACGTGAGATATTTAGATGGAAAGAAGTAATTGATTCAAAATTAATTAACATGAACAAAACAACGTTAAGGAGGGTTTGATTCAAATTTATTAATTGGAATGATAATAAAATTTATTAAGTGGTCAATAGTAATAAAAATTGATAGGGAGGCTAGTCACGTACTACCACTTGGCCCGGAGGGTATTAATAGGCACAAGGATTCTCAGGTGAATTCGTCCAAGTAATCAGGTGTTGCTCTTGGTCGGGAGCCAGGTCATAAGCTCCCGGTCGAGAACCATAACTCATGGTCAGAATCCCTAGTACGAACTATCTTTGACTCGGAGTATAAGGGAGTGGTTGCATAAGACGAGTACTAATTTGATTGGTGTGGACAGGAGCCAGATCATAAGCTCTCGGTCGGGAACCATAGCTCCCGGTTGGGAATTTTCATATATTGGTCGGTCGACGGGGTTAGCCCTTCTTCGATTGAGGTAAACTTCAGGGGCGCCTCATGAAGGTCATTCATTAAGGAGGTACATTTAATACTTTTGGGAGCATTGTCAATACATTAAATGATGGCAGAGGAAAACTGTCGTACGCTTTAATTATCACTGATCGTTATTGGAATGTTAATATAACGACTACATTAAATGTCATTACAATCCAGGAAGGAAAACGATTAGGAGACAGAATAAAAAGATAATCAAGGATCCTTAAAAAGGTCAAAATTCTCTTATTTTTATAAATATACTGCTTTCCCTTTCCTTGAAAGACTACTAACTTGAGCGTCAGAGTGGGATCACCGAAAACCCTTCTGGCGCCCTTCTACCATTCCTTGGAGTTCATTTCTCAGGTTTTTCTTCTCGTCAACTCATTTGTTGCATCACCGAACATCGTCATCCCACCTGTCAGCTTCTAGATCATTTTGGAGCCGTCTGTGGGAAACATTTTTAACCAAAAGTTGCTAATCCGATGGTGAATTATAGCAACCAGTGACTGTAGTTCTCACCCATGAGGTGCTAGATCAACTCATAGCGTTTGCGGTGAGAGGGGCGCTAGAGTAGCACCAAATTCAGCAAGTTACTTCTATGTTTGTAGGGAAGCAGGCGTCGTCGTCACCGCCCAAGGTACAGGGACGTCAACGAGAGGAATCGCAAAAGGCTTGGTCCTCAGCTTCAAGCACCCCACCCCTAGATGTTATGAAGGCAGGGAACACTCATGTTTCCCTTCCCTTTGATTATGAATTAACGCCCTTCACATGGGCAATTGTTGAGGATCCTATGCCTCGACATTTTCGTCCTCCCACCATTAGTGAATACAACAACACTTCAGATCCAGAGGACTATTTATGTAAGTTTGAAAATGCTGACCTATTACATTAATACATAGATGGGGTTAAGTGTAGAGTGTTCCTCAACACGCTCTCGGGAGCTGCTCAATGTTGGTACAAGAGGCTATCGACTGCTTCAGTCAGTACCTTTGGAGAATTTTGAACAGTTTTCTTACATTATTTTGCGAGTAGTAGGCGATATCACAAGACTGCTCTAAATTTATTTGCCCTGAAGCAAAAGAACAAGGAGACGTTGAAGGATTACATCTAGTATTTCAATCGTGTGGCCCAAGATATCCCTATAGCCACCTCAAAGATCTTGGTGAGTGCCTTCACTCAAGGTTTAATAAAAGGCGAATTCTTCTAGTCGTCGGTAAAGAAATCACCGACCAACTTCGATGACTTGCTCGGCCGATCGGTCAAGCACATAAAAGTGGAAGAAGTCTAATATGCACGGCGTAAAGAGTCAGGAGGGACTCAGGCTCATCCTATTGCCATACCTGAACGAAAAAGGATGGTCATTCTAATCGGGATCCAGATTCTGATCAGTGGTGGAAAAAAATGGTTCAAACTGTTGACACGGAGTCACCCCCTGAGCAAGAGGTGCATAACGGCAGGAAGTACTGTATGTATCATCATTCGTACATGCATTCCATGGAGGAATGCTATTATCTTTGGCCAACTAAAAAGGAGAGTGCTGGAAAGATGTGCAAGGGGAGATATTCTCCCAAGACTAACTTGTTGGAACCTTTGCGTCTAGCTAGAGGGGGTGAATAACTCATTGTCCCTAATTCAATCGTTTCTTCCTACACAGTTAGTTTGCGCAAGAGGAATAATATAAACTAAAACTAACGCAAAGGAAGACAAACCAATTTAACGTGGTTCGGAGATAAAGCTCCAACTCCACGGTTGTCCGTAAGGTGGACGATCCTAATCCGTCGGTGGATGACTCCCCGGAAAGCCTCCGGCTAGCTCATGTCACTTTTTGTGGGTGGAGAAACCTCACCACAACACTTGCATACACACCTGAGCTTGGTAGACTACTAATAAGCTTTACTTAAGCTTATTTCGTCAACCTTTACTCAGCTAAACCGAGCTCTCTTAAATAGAGCTCGTCCCTGAAATAGTCGTTACCAATCGACTGGTGCCAACACCAGTTGACTGGTCCACCCGAAAACGTTACAGTCCAACGTTCGAATTCCACCTGACAACAGTCAACTGCACAGAGGATCAGTCGATTGATCTTTCTGTGCCCAACACCAGTCGACTACTCCAAGTAGCAGTCGACTTCCTAAACCATAAATCTAGGGTTTTAACCCCGAGTACAGTCACTCAGCACTCGTCCTTGCCTGACCAACCTAGACCTAGCCTTCTAGCCTCCTCCATCAGCCTTGCGTCCCTCGGATGCCTCTCCATCCTTCATGTCTTGCCTTCTGGAGCTTCCTTCGACCTCGATCCTTGTTGTCGGGTCTTCCTTGTTGGTGCTTGGATGGCTAAAGAGGGGGGGGGGGGTGAATGTAGCTAGACACAAAACTCTTGCTCTCTTTGAACTCTTCTGCACTTAGGTTAGCAGCAGCGGAAACAAACAACACAAACAAAAATATGCAGAAATGAAAAGCAAACCAAATAGACGCTAACACCTCGATGTACAAGGTTCGGGGATAACTTGCCCCTACTCCTTGGCGTACTCGTGAGGTGGGCGATCCCTTGATTGTCGGCAGATCAAGCCCCAGGTGACCCTGGATATAACAGCGCCTTCTTCTCGATGGAGAAACCTCTCTACAATTGCCTCAAGATGATATGAGATTAAGTGCACTCGACAATGAGAAGGATCGCTCACAAAGATGTAACAAGAACGCTCAAGCACAAAGCAACAGAGAGCACAAAACATAGCCCAGCCAAACTCCTCAAGTTTTCTGTCTGTTCTTCCTTGTCGCTCCTCTGCTTCCAGCCTTGACTTAAGCCTCTGCTCCCATCACCAGGCTCTCCATCAGCATCCACTGAAGCCATAGCCTGACCCCCTGACTCCCTGAGCACTCAGTCCACTGAAGACCTCTCCAGCTGAGCCTCCGTCAGTTGCCAGCCGCGCGCCAGAAGCCGTTGAGACCTGAAACGAGTAAACAGACAAACCTGCTCGATGGAAAGTCCCCATTTGACTCTCCTCCATTGTTTGAATCATCCCTGTAAAGTCTGAACACTCCAACAGAATCTTAGCGAATGCATATCAAACAATATCACACAATATCAGCAGGTAGCAGAGAAAACGCAGACGCGATCAGAAGTCTGACAGCGATTTTAAATTAAAGTTACAGCTACTGATCGGTCACCAGACCGATCAGAGAGGACCCTGATCGGTCACCAGACCGATCAGGTATAGTCCTGACCGATCAGGCTCTAGCCTGATCGGTCCAAAGTGAGAAACTGGAAATCGCGGACTCCTTGTGATCGATCACCCTGACCGATCACAGATCGTGAATCCGTCACCGGACCGATCCACAGCAATGCTGGGATTCCCAGCCTTTGCAGGCCAACTCTCACTAATCGGTCACCCGATCGATCAGGTTATGGCCTGATCTGTCTGGGGACCGATCAGGGCACTCCCTGACCGATCAGGCTCCAGTCTGATCGGTCATAATGAGGAACTCACGATGTTTGATCGGTCAGCCTGACCGATCATGATTCTTCACAGAAGGGCTCTGAGATCCCTCTGATCGTTCACCAGAACGATCAGGAGGTCTCCCTGATCGGTCACCAGACCGATCAGGAGCCAAACAGAAGCCCACCAATGTTTCTGTTCTCTCCTTGATCGGTCACCAGATCGATCAGACTTCTTTGGGTCGGTCACCAGACCGATCCACAACAGAAGTTCGTGACAACTCCCTGATCGGTCACCAGGCCGATCCAGAGACTTCCAATTCAACCCAAAGTCAAGAGAATGGGCTCCCTAGCCTTCTCTAACTCGTGCTCAATCCCCCGGACCAAGACTCCGTGCCCAGCTTCACCCACCGAGACTTCACCTAGTCCCACTAGGTCTTTTCTCATGCCAGCGTACGATCTCCCCGATCCACCTGCACTTCACCTAGTCCCACTAGGTGTGCCTAGTCCCACTAGGTGTGCCTAGTCCCACTAGGTCTTTTCCCATGCCAGCGTGCGATCTCCCAGATCCACCTGGACTTCACCTAGTCCCACTAGGTCTTTTCCCATGCCAGCGTGCGATCTCCCAGATCCACCTAGACTTCACCTAGTCCCACTAGGTGTGCCTAGTCCCACTAGGTCTTTTCCCATGCCAGCGTGCGATCTCCCAGATCTACTTGGACTTCACCTAGTCCCACTAGGTGTGCCTAGTCCCACAAGGTCTTTTCCCATGCCAGCGTGCAATCTCCCAGATCCACCTGGACTTCACCTAGTCCTACTAGGTGTGCCTAGTCCCACTAGGTCTTTCCCCATGCTAGCGTGCGATCTCCCAGTTCCACCTGGACTTAATCCGAATTCACTCAACCAAACTTAAATCGTTGTCAACACCAAAACAACAATCGGGCCAGACTGCATCAATAATCTCCCCCTTTTTATTGTTTGACAACCCGATTTAAGTTTATGTATTAATGATCAATTGAAGTCCATTCAATTTTCATAAGGGAATCAAGATCCTCCCCCTACAATGATGAACCCTAAACTTAATCAACCATTCTCTCCCCCTTTGTCCAACATCGAAAAGGGTATGATTATTAAGTTTAAATATACCTCCCCCTTAACCGAGGCTCTCTCCCCAAAATGATCAAAGGTAATTATGAATTGCACATGAAAACATATACAGAATAATATCATGGTCAAACATGTATATGTTTCATATGACAAGTAGTAATACAGCTTCATCAGACTGATGATTGATATAGAAAAATTTCTGATATATCTATGGACGATCAATTTTTAGAAAAATTTCTGTAATTTTGATTCGTTCTAGAACAGACTGCATTAACAATTGAAATTTCATAACAGGGGTGTAGACTTCATCAACAGTCGATATTTCAGAAAAATTTCTGAACCATGGTTTGGGTCGACCGACTGAAAATTATTTCTCATCAAGAGATCAATGAACAAGAGACATGATTCAAACAACCCGTTCATATGAATTTCAACATTTTCAACACGGGTTTGTATCGAATCAGTATTAAATTTGCTCCAAGTATGATTAGGATGTTCCAATCGTACTTGGTTTATATCAGATTTGTTTGTAGTATGATCATTAAACTGATATAATTCGACGAGAGGAGATCGGACTGAGGAGTTTTTGACCCAATCAGAGAATTTCCTAATCTGATCGGTCACCAGACCGATCAGGGTGAGTCCTGAACGGTCGGTGGACCGATCAGGTTCGACACAGAAATTCTGAGACCAGATTTCAGAAATTCTGAGAAGTTTCAGAAACTTGTTTGTTTCAACTCTTAACCATTCCCACACCCTAATTCAATTTGTTTTAATTTATTTGATCCTAAAGGTCCCCTTAATCAAAATATGTATCCCAAAACAGGTTTTCATACATTTGAATAGAAGAGTCAATAAGCATGGATAACACATCTCCAATGATAATATCTTTTGAGAATAAAACATATAACAACATGATTTACAACATAATTCAGAAAAACATAGTAAACTTGAGCTAGATGTTGGGGATGTATAGGTATCCTAAGTCCTAGAACCTTGATTTAGTTTGATACAAAGAAAGCACTAAATCATAGAACTTAAGCATTGAGTCCTTGTGGGATTTTCATAAAGATTAGCACAAGCTATATGTTCATCGTGTTCTTAACCAAAATTAGCATGCCATAGATTAATATTAATAACACATACAAGAAAATAGACACATTAGGCTTGAGATTAGGCATTTTATAGACCATAAACTGCAGTAAACCATAAATTGTAACAATAAGACTAACTATCCTAAGCAATCCATGGTGAAAACAAGTTATGTGTCAACCTAAACCATTCATGTGATAAATTTTCTTTTCAAAACATAATGATCCATTGGGAACTAGTGTAACCTCGTGCATGGATAACAATTTTTCTACTGCTCACAAATACAAATGAAGACAACCCAAAATTCATGTATCTACATTGTGTAGGGAATTCAAGTTCTCAATTGATTTAAATCTAATCATCTAAATTGGAAAAGAAAAAAAAACTTTCTCATGAGTCGTACATGGTCATCTATTAATTTGAGGAAATAATAGGCACATTCCTAACTAGGAATGGCCATGAGTTTGGAGCACCAAATATCAACCACCCATGTTGATAGATGCTCCCCCTCAATCAATGCTTATACAATTATAAATATAGAGGTTTTAGGTACCCAAATTTTGGGACCTAATGCATCAACAATGAAGGACTTAGGCACTCATGCCTTAGTCTTTTTCTTTCTAACCTTTTGAACCCTAGAATTATTTCATGATCTAAAATGGATTCTAGTCATTAATGATATGACACTAGGTTCTTTAGGTTGGTAACTCAAACCAACCTTGTTGTAAGCCGCTTTTTGAGAATTTAGAATCATATCTAATGTTTTAGAGCTTGTTGAAAATTTCTCAGGAATATTCTTGAGATTTTCAATTTCGCTCTTCAAGCCCTTATTTTCATCCTCAAGATTTTTAACATGCAAGTCATCAATTACCTCATCCTTAGAGATTTTCAATTCCTCTACTTCTAATCTTAATGATTTAACCTTATTCTTAGATTTTTTAGTAGACTAGTTAAGCATGCTATTGTTCTATAATACTTGTCTAACTCGGGAGATATTACCTCTTCATCATCCGAAGATGATGAAGGCGCGGTTGAGGAGCTCCTTGATTCGTTATCACTTTCTTCTCTCGAGTCCTCTAGTGCCATGTGACAGTAAGTCTTCTCCTCCTCTTTTTCCTTCTTCTTCTTCTTGTTGTCACCTGCCACTAAAGCCAACCCTTTCTCCTTTGGGCTTTGGTTAGAGATCTCATGTAGTTCCATTTCACAAAATAGATCTTCTAACTTAACAACAGAAAGATCCTTGGATACCTTGTAGGCATCCACCATGGATGACCACAAAGTATTCCTAGGGAAAGATTTGAGGATATACCTTACAAGATCTCCATTTTCCACCTTTTCATTGATGGAATGCAAGCCATTGAGGATCTCTTTGAATCTTCCATGGAGTTCACTTACCTTTTCATTTTCTTCCATGGAAAGGTTTTGAAGTTGGTTGAGAAGGAGGTCCTTCTTGGTTGTCCGGGTTTCATTAGTGCCTTCATGGAGCTCAATGAGCTTGCTCCATAGGTCTTTAGCATTTGTGAAGGGACCAACTTTGATTAGTTGGTCCTTGGTCATCCCACATTGCAAGGTGACCATGGTTTTGGCATCAGCTTCCCCCTTACGAGTTTGCTCAGCCGACCACATGGAGAAGTCTAGATCTTTTCCATCAACATCCTTTAGAGGAGAGAACCCCTCCTTCACAGCGAACCATGTGTTGATGTTCATCTTGAGATAATACTCCATTTTTTACCTCCAATATTGGAAATCAGTGTCGTCGAAGAATGGAGGTCGGCTGGTGCTAAACCCTTCTCTCAAAGCCATCGTTGTTATAGGCTCTCGGATGTCAAGCCGTTTGAACAGAGCCCCAAGCTCTGATACCACTTGTTGATGCTTGGATAGCTAGAGAGGGGGGGGGGTGAATGTAGCCAGATACAAAACTCTTGCTCTCTTTGAACTCTTCTGCACTTAGGTTAGCAGCAGCGGAAACAAACAATACAAACAGAAATATGGAGAAATGAAAAGCAAACCAAATAGACGCTAACACCTCGATGTACAAGGTTCGGGGATAACTTGCCCCTACTCCTTGGCATGCTCGTGAGGTGGGCGATCCCTTGATCGTCGGCAGATCAAGCCCCAGGTGACCCCGGATATAACAGCGCCTCCTTCTCGGTGGAGAAACCTCTCCACACTTGACTCAAGATGATATGAGATTAAGTGCACTCGACAATGAGAAGGATCGCTCACAAAGATGTAACAAGAACGCTTAAGCACAAAGCAACAGAGAGCACAAAACACAGCCCAGCCAAACTCCACAATTTTTTTGTCTGTTCTTCCTTGTCGCTCCTCTGCTTCCAGCTTTGTCTTAAGCCTCTGCGCCCATCACCGGCTCTCCATCAGCATCCACTGAAGCCACAGCCTGACCCCCTGACTCCCTGAGCACTAAGTCCACTAAAGACCTCTCCAGCTGAGCCTCCGTCAGTTGCTAGCCACGCGCCAGAAGCCGTTGAGACCTGAAACGAGTAAATAGACAAACATGCTCGATGGAAAATCCCCATTTGACATTCCTCCATTGTTTGAATCATCCCTGTAAAGTTTGCACACTCCAACAGAAGCTTAGTGAATGCATATCAAACAATATCACACAATATCAGCAGGTAGCAGAGAAAATGCAGACGCGATCAGAAGTCTGACAACTATTTCAAATTAAAGTTACAGTTACTGATCTGTCACCAGACCGATCAGAGAGGACCCTGATCGGTCACCAGACCGATCAGGTATAGTCCTGACCGATCAGGCTCCAGCCTGATCGGTCCACAGCGAGAAACTGGAAATCACGGACTCCTTGTGATCGATCACCCTGACCGATCACAGATCGTGGATCGGCCACCGGACCGATCCACAGCAGTGCTGGGATTCCCAGCCTTCGCAGGCCAAATCTCACTGATCGGTCACCCAACCGATCAGGTTATTGCCTGATCGGTCTGGGGACCGATCAGGTTCCAGTCTGATCGGTTATAATGAGGAACTCGCGATGTTTGATCGGTCAGCCTGACCGATCATGATTCTTCATAGAAGGGCTCTGAGATCCCTCTGATCGTTCACCAGAACGATCAGGAGGTCTCCCTGATCGGTCACCAGACCGATCAGGAGCCAAACAAAAGCCCACCAATGTTTCTATTCTCTCCCTGAGCGGTCACCAGACCGATCAGACTTCTGTGGATTGGTCACCAGACCGATCCACAACAGAAGTTCGTACCAATTCCCTGATCGGTCACCAGACCGATCCAGAGACTTCCAATTCAACCCAAAGTCAAGAGAACGGACTCCCTAGCCTTCTCTAACTCGTGCGCAGTCAAAGCACGCGAGATTGCAGTCAAAGCACGCGAGGAAACTCTAAGGGTGCGTTTGGTTGAGGGTCTTCTTTGATAACCTTGGGCATGTGATTACCAGGTAATCACATTACCAAGGTTATAGAGAATAAAATATAACCTAATGTGTTTGGTTTAATCTTTGGTAATGAGACAAAAACTTGTTTGGTTGAAGGTTTTAATATATAACCTGATATGATAATCACTATATTACCCCTAATAAATATACCAATCCACTCATGCAAACTCTTCTTTTACCACTTGGTTGTCATTGAAATGATCAGATTTTAGAAGAAAAAAAAATACATTACAGACAAAACATGATGTAGAATTTAGAATGCTTGCCGTAGAATTTAGAAAAAAAATACATTACGGACAAAAAAAAAATACATTACGGACAAAAAAAAATACTGAATTTTCTGAAATACTTTGAATTATAAAACAAATACACAAGAAAGGACATAACAACTGATTCCTCCACATACGCCGTTCAAGTTCTTCTATGTCAATATCCTCATCACTCTCTTCATCACCAACCTCAGCAAATTTTTCAGGCAGTACGTCAACAAGGTCTCCTTCTCCCATCATGCATTCAACAGTTGAAGGCAGCTGAAGGAAGCTACTGTAACCGATACTCCTCTCATTATTGGAGTGAAGAAGTTGTGCATAATTTGAGCCACAATGATATACCATGTCTTCAACTAATAATCCCCCCATAACTACAAGATGCAAAGATAGAAGACTTATATACTAGTGTCGATCATTTGTTGTTTCAACCTGTAGCAAAAAAAGAAGGTTGAGAATATATCAGGTTGTGTCTAAAAAGTCACGATTCCTTTAAATCAAGGGAACCCAAACGAGAAGGACTATCAGTGAAACAAGATTATAACACACCTAAGCAATTCA
>JAGFNQ010004037.1:0-61265 GCA_024364735.1 Boesenbergia rotunda
CAGTGGTATCAGAGCCGGTTATGTTCGACATAATCATATAATTGTTTTGCGGAAAACTTTGTCATGATCTCAATTTTGGAAAAAATTTTCAATTATGGAAACTTTCAAATTATAATAATTTTAGATTTAGGAATTTCTAAGTTTGGAAATCCTCATGAAATTTCGCAAACTTTTGAAATTTTCTAGTTTCTGAATTTTATAATAATTGTGAAAACTTCCCATCTTTGGAAACTTTCCAATTTTGGAAATTTTTCTATTTTAGAATTTTCCAATTTTGGAAATATGTAAGTTTTCTTTGTACCAGAAACTTACAATTATTCTGAAAACTATTTATGAAATCTCGCAATTTTGGGCACTTTCTTTTAAGAAAGTCTAGACAAATTCATGGACAGTTAATTGACAATTAAATTTGAATTGGTTTTTAAATTGACAACAAAATTCTTTATTTTGGATTGAGCCTCGGGGAGCCGTCCAATTTAAAGTTAGTTGTTGTAATTTAATTTCCCAATTTTAATTGAAATTGTCATGTTTGATTTGGATTGAGCCTCGGGGAGCGTCCAATTGGATTTACAACAAATTACTTTTCTTTGGGTATCTGAGCCTCGGGAGCCACCCTTAGAAAACGATTTGTTGTAATTAATTAAATCCATGAATAAAATATGTTTAAGAGGTGATGCTCTTACATATTGTTGTCTCCAAAATTAATTAGGAAAATGGTTTCCTATAGAGTTTCTTAAATGAGATTTTCATGAAAATAATATGTGGTTGAATTAAGGGATTTGTCTCTTAATTTAATAAGATTTGATTTAGAGAAATCAAAGTCTTAAACATATTATTTCCGAAATTGATTATGACAATTTAGGAAATTGTTTCCCAAAACAATTCCTTAATAAGTATGAAATTAGAATTAGGAAATCCGGTTCCTAATTCAATAATGAGACTTGATAATTAAGTCACATACATACTTTATTAAGGAAATCGTTAGTCATGACATAATTTATGTCATGAATGTGCTTAGAAAAGAAAGGATGAGACCCAAAACCCCTTACAAAATATTAAGGCTAACACCTTCCATTAATATGGTTAGAATCGGAGTTTTGTTTCTCGTTTGGGTTGATGGACACATCCATGCCCAGCTTGAACCTCAACATGTTCAAACCATGGAATTAGTTTATGAATAATATAGTTGGAGTCAGAGGTCAATCCTTAGTTTTGGTTGTTGGACACATCCAAGCCTGACTAAACGGTTGAATGAGCTCCAACCATATTAAAACTATTTCTTGATTAATGGGTCAGCCTTAAGCTTGGAGCATCGATTTGTTGTGCCACAGCCAAGGTCGATGTAAAGAGAGGTGCAGTTGGGTGCTATGTATATTGTTGCATACTTGTTAATGAGTTAACAACCCAATGTTTTATGCAAACATTCAATTAGTTGATAGCATAATGTGATAGTTACATATATGTGATGTGTAATCGGTATAATTACCTACCTTCATAGCTAAGAATAACTTGATGGCCACAGTCATGGTTGTTCTTATCTATGGTTGGATATCAACCTATTTGGAGATGTTCCTACGATCTCCCGAATTGATAAAAAGGGTTATTCAATTTGAAAAATAAATAGGATTTTATTTATGTATATTGATACATTCTTTAATCATTCTTCTCACATAAGCTCAATTTGTGTTTCTAGGATAATCACTCGATCATGTCTTCTCTGAATCTGCGTTCCATTTTGGACACCAATAAACTGACTGGCCCTAACTTCATGGACTGGCTTCGAAACCTGAGGATAGTCTTCAAGGCAGAGAAGCTTGCTTATGTCCTTGAAGATCAACTTCCTAACAAACCTCCAGAAGGTTCAACTCCAGACCAGCTAGTGGCCTATCAGAAACATGTGACCGATTCTGAACTTGTGAGTTGCATCATGCTAGCCTCTATGATACCTGAGCTGCAAAAGCAGCATGAGCATATGGATGCTTATACCATCATCTTCCATCTTCATGAGTTGTTTGAAGAGCAGGCGAGATCCGAAAGGTTCGAAGTCTCCAGACTCCTCTTCACCACTAAGATGCAGGAAGGCACTTCTGCCTCGCAGTTTGTGCTAAAGATGTTGGGGTACATTGAGCGATTGAACACACTCGTTTTGCAATGGATCATGAACTAAGTATTGACTTAATTCTGAGTTGTTTGCCCAAAAGTTATTCACAATTTGTGATGAACTATCGGATGAACAAACTAGAGACACCATTCCCGAGTTGCTCAACCTGCTGAAGACTGTAGAGCCTTCTGTAAAGCCGGATCAAAAGGCGGTACTGTTAGTTGGTTCCTCGAGAAAGGTTCTAAGAGGAAGGCCAAAGAACAGAATAAAGGAAAGAAGAAAAAGGCCAAAAAGACTGAAAAGAAACCAAAAGGAACTTGCCATCATTGTGGCAAGGAGGGTCACTGGCGAAGAAACTGCAAAGTTTATCTTGAGTCCTTGAAGAATAAGGCATCCGATGCCCCATCCTCTTCAGGTATCTTCGTTATTGAATGTCACTCTATTTCCTCAAATACCTGGGTACTTGATACTGGGTGTAGCTCACATATATGTAATGACATACAGGGGCTAAGGAATAGAAGAAGACTCGTCAAGGGAGAAGCGAATTTGCGAGTTGGAAATGGAGCAAAGATTGCTGCTGTTGCCATCGGAACATATTTGCTAAAGCTCCCCACTGGACGTATCTTAGAATTGGATAATTGTTATTTTGTTCCTTCGTTAATAAAGAACATTGTATCTATTTCATGTTTGAATGAAAAGGGTTATCATTTAACTTTTAGTAACAATTGTTGTTACATAACTTTAAATGGCGTTCTTTATGGGAATGGAACTTTGTGCAATGGCATCTACACGTTAGATTTATCCAGTGACGTTTTCAATATCGAAGTTAGCAACAAACGTGCTCGAATAGATAATCGAATAGACTTCTACACTTGGCATTGTCGTCTTGGCCATGTAAGTAAGAAACGCATGACCGAATTACACCGATGTGAAATTTTGGAATCATTTGAACCCGATTCATTTGATACATGCGAATCATGCTTAAAAGGCAAGATGACCAAATTACCCATTTCGGGAAAAGGTAATCCAGTGGGAGAATTGCTTGGTCTAATACATACTGATGTATGTGGACCAATGTCAACTCTTGCACAAGGAGGCTATAGCTACTTCATCACCTTTATCGATGATCACTCACGATTCGGGTATGTGTTCTTGATGAAACACAAATCTGAAGCCTTTGAGAAATTCAAAGAGTTCAGAAATGAAGTAGAGAAATAGCTTGGCAAAAGTATTAAGATACTTCGATCCGATCGGGGTGGTGAATACTTAAGTCAAGAGTTTCAAGATTATCTAAGGGACAATGGAATATTGTCCCAATGGACTCCGCCGTATACACCACAGCATAATGGTGTATCTGAGAGGTGCAACCGAACCTTGATGGACATGGTTAGGTCGATGATGAATCATGCAACTCTTCCAAAATCCTTTTGGGGCTATGCACTTAAGACAGCTGTTTACTTGCTAAACAGAGTCCCGACCAAGGTAGTCTCAACTACTCCATATGAGACATGGAATAGTAAGAAACCCCACTTAACTAACCTTAAGATATGGGGTTGTCCTGCTTATGTGAAGTGGATTATATCAAACAAATTGGATGCTAAGTCTGATAAATGTCTATTTATTGGATACCCTAAGGAAACGAAGGGTTACCAATTCTATCATCCCTTGGTACAAAAGGTGTTTGTTTCAAGGCATGCTGTATTTCTGGAAAAAGAATTTCTTTTACAAGAAAACAATGGGAGTGGCATTGAACTTGATGAAATTCAAGAAACTCCAATAGACATTACAGAGACACCAAGTCTAGACCCACAACCAATACCTCATAATGATGAGCTATCAGTTGAACCTAAAACTACACCACCTCTTCGTAGATCTGATAGGACACGCAATATTCCAGAGTGATACGGATTTCTCGTAAGTGAATCGAACGACGTGTTACTCATAAGCGATGACGAACCTATCAGTTATGAAGATGTTCTGAAAAGTTCAGAAAGGGACAAATGGCTTGAGGCCATGAAGTCGGAAATGGATTCCATGTACGAAAACCAAGTATGGGACTTGGTTAACCCACCTGAAGGGATAAAGCCCATAGGGTACAAGTGGGGTTTCTAGACGAAAACTGACATGGAAGGTAATGTTGTTACCTTTAAGGCTAGATTAGTGGCAAAAGGATATCGTCAGAAGCAAGGAATTGATTATGACGAAACCTATTCGCCAGTAGCTATGCTTAAATCCATTCGGATGCTCCTAGCCATAGCAGCTCATTATGATTATGAGATATGGCAAATGGATGTGAAAACAGCTTTCCTTAACGGAAACCTGCTTGAGGATGTATACATGATACAACCTGAAGGTTTCACATCGGTTGATAAAACCAAAGTATGCAAGCTTCGACGATCCATATATGGACTGAAGCAAGCATCTAGGAGCTGGAACATCCGTTTTGATGAGACAATCAAAAAGTTTGATTTCTCACAAAATCCAGACGAACCTTGTGTGTACAAGAAGGTTAGTGGGAGTGCAGTCGTATTCCTAGTATTATATGTCGATGACATCTTACTTATAGGAAACGATGTATCAGTCTAACAAACAGTTAAAATTTGGTTGTCCAAAACTTTCTCCATGAAAGACCTGGGAGAAGCAACCTATATCCTTGGGATTAGAATCTATCGAGATAGATCAAAACGGTTGCTTGGTCTTTCGCAGTCTACATATATAGACCGAGTGCTAAAAAGGTTTAGCATGTCGGAATCCAAGAAAGGTTACCTTCTCATCAGGCATGGGATCAACCTTTCAAAGTCTATGTGTCCGCGCACAGAAGACGAGAGGATTTGCATGAATAAGATTCCCTATGCATCCGCGATAGGATCTATCATGTATGCTATGTTATGTACTAGGCCCGATGTATCGTATGCTTTGAGCGTCACAAGCAGATACCAGTCGGATCCAGGAATGGATCATTGGGCGGCTGTTAAGACAATCCTTAAGTACTTAAGAAGAACTAAGGATGTGTTCCTAATATATGGAGAAGGAGATATGGTAATACGTGGGTATACAGATGCTAGTTTCCAGACATATAAGGATGACTCCAAATCACAGTCTGGATACGTATTTACTTTGAATGGAGGTGCAGTAAGTTGGAAAAGTTCCAAACAAGACACCGTAGCGGATTCCACCACGGAAGCGGAATATATCGCAGCTTCGGAAGCAGCAAAGGAAGCAGTCTGGATCAAGAAGTTCGTCTCCGAACTTGGCGTGGTTCCAACCATTGATGATGCAGTGCCGGTTTACTGCGACAACAATGGATCTATTGCACAAGCAAAGGAACGAAGGTCTCATTAGCGATCCAAACACGTGCTTCGCCACTATCATATGATCAGAGAGATTATAAGTAGGAATGATATACAAATTGAGAAAATTCCCATTGAAATGAATTTAGCGGATCCTTTAACAAAGGCCTTGCCTCAGAGCAAGTTTGAGGGTCATGTTAGAGCTTGTGGTATTGGATACCGTAGCGATTGGCATTAGGCCAAGTGGGAGTTTGTTAGTGATATGAGAGAAGTGTCCTAAGGCAATCGCCTTATGATTGTAAACATTTATTTTAATAAATGATAATTCACTATTTGAGTATACATGTTTGTATTTGATTGGGATCTTAAACTCATCTACTGAATGTCCGCAATACAACTCACAGCATAAGAGAATTTGAGATGGGATCACAACTAGTGATTATCTCTAAATATGCAAATGTGAAGTATTGAAAATATCCCTAGTCGATGAATTGATAAATACGGACACTATCAATTCTGTTGAGACTAGCATAGGTTATTCTCTAATCAGCTGATTCTCACTGGCTGGTGACATTGGGATGTCCGGAGATAAACATGGATGCTAGTTAAGGGAACTAGTTCATTGGAGTGACTGACTGTAAAACCTCACATGGGAGTCTATACATAGACAGGTCAGTGAAGTTCTTACTCCGGCTTAAGTGCGATGTTCCTTTGACTTGCGGTGTTCAAGTCATCTTGGTCATGGAGACTTATACTTTAACATCTTAAGCAAGCATCTCCAAGGAGGTGTGGACCCAGGATGATTGGGTATAAGCCGAAGTGCCCGAAGATGTTTGAACAGCCTACAAAGGATTCACCACTCCTTGCGAGGAGATGTATACCCAGGCCTATCGTCGGATTGTTACTCAAAACCTCTGGCCAGAGTATATCATGTTTGGAGTGCGAGTCTCTAAAATACATGAGAGTAATTAGAAATCCAAAGGACGAGAAAGACATTACTTGGGCTAGGTGTGACGTAGTCAGCCTTGTGGGGACTGACACAAATAGACCGTGTCCTGAACCATGTGAGTATAAGATGGTGAAGGGAATGGGGCACGATTCATTAGAGCTGCTGAAGGATTTCGGAATTACTTCTGAGGTCAAACCGTTGATCTTTCGATTAATTGGGGGTCATGATGTACTACTAGGTGCCACTCATGACCGTTCTATAATTGGTTAATTATAGACGGCCAACATAAATCGAAAGCCTATTTAGTCACACGCACTACGAGTAATCCGAGGGATTTAAAACGAGTTGAAAATTAGTTTTTCCGATCAAGAGAAATAAGTCGAATCTGAGTTAATTAGAGGCGCAATGGAAGCTAAAATTGGCTAAGTCTTTTGAAGGCTTGTTGGGCGAATTAAATGAGTTTAATTCGCGATTGGTGGGGCTTGAAGTGGCCGGCCAAAGAGGGTGCCCACCCTCTTTGTTTTGGCCGGCCACATTAAAGGGAGAAAACCATTTTATTTGGTTTAATTAATAAAATAGATCTAGCACGATTTATTTTATAAATTATGGATAAATAAATTTGTATAAAGAAATTTTATAAATAAATTTATAGAAATTTATTCTTTTATGGAAGTTAAAATAATCCATGAATTGATTTATTTTAATTTTATAAAATCAATTATGAATTGATTTTTTCCATAATAAGAAAGTTTATAAATTTCTTATAAAATTTATTCCATAATTTAAACAAGAAGAAGAATTTGTTTTATTATAAATTAGTTATAATAAAACTAGGCATAACGGAATAAGTCATAAGAAATTTTATAAGATAAAATTCTTATAACTAATTCCGTTAATTTCATTAAGGGGAGACTTGGCAAGGGAGAAGCAACTATATAAGGAACCAAAGGGAAGCCTTTAATTCCTAATCAATTGATATAGAGCTAATCTCTCCCTCTCTCTCTTTGATTCTCTTCTCTCTTCTCTCTTCCCATTAGGGCCGGCGCCCCTTAAGAGGATTAGGGCCGGCACCCCTTCCTACCACCTAGGGCCGGCGCACCTAACACACCCTAGGGTGGTTGCCGTGAGCTATCAAGAAGAAGGAGAAGCCAACCAAGAAGAAGAAGAAGCGGATCACGTCTCCTTCCTTCTCGGAATTTAGATTCCGACTCTTGGTGGTTAGTTTCCTATCTTATCTCTTGATCTTCTTTGTTGTGCCTATAGAGAATCTAGTAGTTCTCGTCGGCACAAAACTCGTGTCTTTGCGAAGTCATCCCGAAGAGAACTCGGCGTGGACGCGAATAGAGGCGGAGCTTCCAAGGGACGCTACGGTTGGATCTCGTCCCTTACTTCGAGTTACGAGAGGTACTTAGTAAATTTGTTTACTTTTCCGCAAAGTTTTAATTTATGATTATGTCAACACATCATAAGGTTGCATGCTAGATACGTGGTTAAAATAATTTAGGAAATTATTTTATGCTAATTCTTCCGCTGCACGTAAAAATTTAAAATTTTACGAACCCGTATCCTTGTCGACATGCACCCGGTCCCAACACATAGCATACATACATGTCATTCCTAAAGCATGGCATACATACATAACATTCATAAACATGCATGGTTAGGGTACATAGCATACATACATGTCATTCCTAAAGCATGACATACATACATAACATTCATAAAACATGCATGGTTAGGGTATATAGCATACATACATGTCATTCCTAAAGCATGGCATACATACCTAACATTCATAAAACATGCATGGTTAGGGTACGTAGCATACATACATGTCATTCTTGAGAACTTAACCCAAACCAAACTCTAGGGTTGGGTCTTGGCCGAAAGCCCTAAGGGACCATGGGTCCATGGAAAATTTGCCTAGATCATGATAAACATCCCTTACCTTACATATCATGCCGTAGAAAAATCATTTGAACCCTTGATTGAACTTAACCCCAAGTCCTAGGCCTAAAACATGGATTGGCCGAAACCCTAGAATGGTACAAGTCCATGGGGAAATTCATATAACACCATTATTACCCATAAGGTATCATAGGAAACATATTAATCATGTTTGGGAAGGTTGGAGTTTTCCCCTAGCCCCTTGACCTTGATGTGGCCGAAACCCTAGAGGGTTGTTAGGGTGCCATAAAACTTCACAAATCATACTTTTATACTTCACCTATCATGGGTAACCATTTGCAAATATAAAGGAAGTCTTTAACATGATTTCTAGCCCCAAACAAGGCTTGGCCGAAACATCCATAAGCCCTAACCATGGATTTTTCCAACATATCATGCCAACAAAATTTAGATCATGATAAATATCTTGAAAGCTATCATACCACAGGTGAGGGGGTCTTACCTTCCTTGATCTTGCCTATAAACCTCAAAATTGAAGGAAGGAGGAGACCTTCTTGACCTTAGAATACTCCTTGACCTTGTAACCTTGTAGGGAACTTTGGATCTTCAAGAGGGGGGTCTTCTTGTGAAGCTTTTCCAAGGGAAAAGCCCCTTGGTGGGTCTCGGTAAGAAGGAGGAGGAAGAAGGGAGGGGAAGAGCCTTGGTGGAAGAAAGAAAAGAGAAAACAACATCTTAAGTGCCAAAGTCCCTCTTTACTTCTCCATCTCTCTCTTTTATACTAAATGGAGAGGGGCAAGTCAAGTGGCATTTTACCTCTTCCCTTGGTGATTTTCGGCAAGAAGAAGGAGGAAGAGAAAGATGGATTTCGGTGGGGTGGAGGAAGGAGGAAGAAGAGATCTATTTATAATGCCATTTTGTCTCTTCCCAAGTGTCTTTTCATCTTCTTCACATGGTGACTCTTCACTTCCTTAAGCCTTAACTAAAATCCACTTCATTCCCTCATAACACTCCCTTGCTAGGTGAATTGGTTAGTGCATGCTTGGTAGTACCATAGGTCCAAGGTTAAATCCTTGGTGCATGCACTTTATTTTTTCTATTTTATTCTATCTAATTTTTTTATTTTATTTTTGAAAATTCCCTAAGACTCACCCATAATCATGCTAATATTCCTAATTAAATTCCATTTATATTTATATTAAATTCTACCTAATTAAAACCCATTTTTGGAGCCCTATAAGGCCCCTTAGTACTTAGCTTCTCAATTTAAATGAGAAAACCATGGATAATTGCACTAAGGTTTATACTAGTATCTTTACGTTCCTCGAGAATCTATCTAGACATTATCAATATTTTAAAGAAAATATTGAAAGGATTTTGTGGGTTGTTACAATCTCCCATACCTCTTGAAAGTTCGTCCTCGAACTTAAAATAGCTCCTGGTACTTGCGTCTCATCTCGCCCTCGCGTTCCCAGGTAGCTTCCTCGAACCTTTGTCTTTGCCATAGAACCTTGACTAAGGGTACCTCCTTTCTCTAGTTTTGTCCATTAGTTATGTACCTCTTAGATCGACATTGCTATATCTTTACATTTAGGTGCTTCTAATACATAACTATGATTTCATCTCAACCATCTTTTTCCGTACGCGTTATAGCAAATCTTAGTGGCTTGACAACATTCTACATGGATCCCCTTGGAATTTGTTTTTTTTCTAGCTCTACTTATTTACCACTGTTTCTATCACTTATTGTCATAATTTTTTTTTCTACTATTAAGCTATACACGATAGAATATGATCTAACGTATTCCTACTTAATTTCATATGGTACTTCAAACAAGATTCTAACTTTCACTTACTATGTACAAGTTTATCATCCATGTACCAACTTATTACTCCGAATTACTCTCCTCAATTAGCACTGATTTCAATGTCTTTGCTTCTCACATACATCTTTTATCTCCTTCACTCTACTTTTATAACACTTCTTTCCCTCACTTTTAACGATACAACTAGTACTTATAGCATCGCCTACTTACTATAAAAACTTATCTTGTTTCTAGATCTACTTAACGCTATATTACTCTACCTCATCTATTTTATTTTGGATAACTCTCCAAGGCCTCTGCCCTCTCACTCCATCTATTTCTAACCCAGTGACTTACATTCACTAACTACTTTTATCTATCAAATCTCACTCTTATCCAATCTAATCCACCAGACAATCTAACTCAACCTCAAAGACAACATCTCTACTTCTACGGACTCAATCCATGCTAACAATTCTTTTACCACCCAGTAATTCCTATTTATTTATCAAGTCATTCCTTTCCACTCAGAGTTTTTTTTTACCAGAATTTGTAAAATATTCCTATATCAATCTTTTTCCCAAATCTATAGTTTATTAGATCGTTTCACCTGGTAAATTTGCTTAACCTAGAGTTCTTACTACATTCTTACCTTTGATAGTATTAACATCTAGTTCCTTCATACAGAGTTGTAGCTAAGGTCCTATTCACTGATCCCTATCACTCTTTCTTTCTTATATCAAGAATATTACTCTATTGCCACTACTATGTATATCTGTTTAAAAGTCAAATAACATAACACCTTAATCTGTTCCTAATAGATATATATCACTAAGTCTTCATTTCATAACTACTATAATCTCTTAGAATACTCGCACTAAATACTCTACCCCCTTAATACTATAGCTAATAAGTCTCCATTAATAAAGCACTATCCTCTCTTTACTCTAGGCTCATCGCTAAATATTAATATACGTCTTTCATCAACAGTACAACTTGCTTTGGTTCACAACTCTTCATAGTTCCAGACCGTCATGACACTCATACAGATAATCTCCTCATTACTTACCCATTCCTCCTCTCAATCATTTACTATATTTATTCTACATGACTACGGCTACTTAAGTTAAATCTCCACGAATCACCCTTGCTCACTATCACTCACATATAAAAGACCAGTAAGGCTAATATAAGTTTTGTTATTCCTACCCGTATATCCAATTCTAACGCATTTGAATTTCCTAAAAATGAGGTAAAGTAGAGTTCACCTTACATATCGTAAAAGTACTTGCTATCCTAAAATATATCCTTCATACTTGCATATTCTAGAATCATAAAATATTATCCATACTTACATATTCTTGAATCATAAGGTATCATCCATACTTGCATATTCTAAGATCATAAGGTATCATCCATACTTGCATTTTCTAGAATCATAAAATATCATCCATACTTACATATTCTTGAACCATAAAAGAATATCATAAAAGAACATAAGGTATACATAGAGGTACTTACTTGGAAGCTGCAGGAAGGAGGCTTGATGTGTGTGTAGTGAGATGGCAACTGCTCTAATACCAACCTGTAACGCCTGCCTTTTTCAGGGCGTTACGCTAACATACATATACGCATGTGGACTTCTTAATGCAGCGGAATAATTTTAAACTTTATCCACATGCGTTTAAACCATGCACTTATAACTTAAATCATGTTGCCACATTCTTAGCTATCATTCATAAACATAATAACATGATAAACTTAGCATCATTCTTAAACATGTAGCATCATTCTTAAACATGTTTGCATGGTCATCATATAAAGGGAGTAAGACATGGGATCTTTCCTTTTCTTCTGCCAAGTCATTGTCACACACACCCACTTGCCCCTCCTGCTGCTTCCCTTAGCTGGAGACCTCATACTTGATCTGCGGTATGAGAACATAAGACTATAAGAACATAGGCTTAGTAAGACCCTTTCCTACTCACAAAAACCATACGTCATATCATACATGAACATATGAAACATAGCATAACATAATTATCATTGCATAATTCTTAACATGAACGTAAACATATAAGATGACATCCTTTAACATAAAATAAGCATATAACATGGTACGGTTCTTAACATAACATAAGCATATAACATGGTTCTTAACATAACATGAGCATAGCATGGTTCTTAACCTAACATATGCATAGCATGGTTCTTAACATAACATAAGCATAGCATGGTTCTTAACATAACATAAGCATAGTCCTTAACATAACATAAGCATTGCATGGTTCTTAACATAACATAAGCATATGAACAACTACATAGCATGATTCCTAACATAACCATAGATCTACAACATACTTAGCATGGCATAAATCTTAACATACATGAACATGAGACATACTTATACATGGCATAATTCTGGGCATACATGAACATAAAACATACTTCTTCATGACATAATTCTTAGCATACATGAACATAAGGCATACTTATCATAGCATAATTCTTAGCATACATGAACATAAAACATACTTCTTCATGGCATAATTCTTAGCATACATGAACATAAGGCATACTTATCATAGCATAATTCTTAGCATACATGAACATAAAACATACTTCTTCATGGCATAATTCTTAGCATACATGAACATAAGGCATACTTATCATAGCATAATTCTTAGCATACATGAACATAAAACATACTTCTTCATGGCATAATTCTTAGCATACATGAACATAAAGCATACTTCTTCATGGCATAATTCTTAGCATACATGAACATAAGGCATACTTATCATAGCATAATTCTTAGCATACATGAACATAAAACATACTTCTTCATGACATAATTCTTAGCATACATGAACATAAAACATACTTCTTCATGTCATAATTCTTAGCATACATGAACATAAAACATACTTCTTCATAGCATAAGAATAAAATGTACTTACCCTGGCGCGATGCACAACTTGGATGTATGCATGAGTCAAATGCATGTACTACATAAGGATGCTTAATTTTAAAATCATACTTTTAAATGCTTGGCATAAACATAACATCATTGGGGTCCCCGGCTTGTACCACATACATACATCATAAGCGCGCATCCCTAAGTAAATACGAGGTAGCTAGCCTCGGCCTACTAGGGTAAGGACAGCATAGTCGGTAGTCCCAGAACCGGGGCGTTCTTAAGGTGCCCATCCCTGTTGCACAGCTTCGGTAGTGCCAGAACCGTGGACAGCTTCGGTAGTCCAGAACCAGGGAGTTTTTAAGGTGCCCATCCCTTGGACCCTTACTTCGGTCCGGTACAAGCCCATTCATAAAGTAAAATACATATGCATACTTCATCATTCATACTTGACATATCATAGGAACAGCTACGGTAGTTCCAGAACCATGGACTGCTTAGTCGGTAGTCCATAACCGGGGCATTCTTAAGGTGCCCATCCCTTAGCATGACATAGACATACTTTACATTTCATCATTCATACTTATCATCATGATGCCTTAAAGGCATGAACATTCATCATCATTCTTCATTTTCATTCATAAGATATGTCATGCTTACACCATTTTGTCTTAGACCATGGTTATCATTTTCGTTCATCATCTTCATTCTTAACATAGCATACATACATATCATTCATAAACCATGGAATACATACATAGCATTCATGAGACATGACTTACATACATATTGTTCGTAAAACATAACATACTTACATGTCATTCCTAAAGCATGGCATACATACATAACATTCATAAACATGCATGGTTAGGGTACATAGCATACATACATGTCATTCCTAAAGCATGACATACATACATAACATTCATAAACATGCATGGTTAGGGTACATAGCATACATACATGTCATTCCTAAAGCATGACATACATACATAACATTCAAAAAGCATGCATGGTTAGGGTACATAGCATACATACATGTCAGAATGCTTGGAATGGTACTTGGCAGTTGTTCTTGAAGCAGAGGGGTCGAAGCCCCTTATATAGCACTCCTGGGGGTGCCCTGGACGTCGGGGGCGCTCCTAATAACTCGATCAAACCTTATCCTTGCGCCTACCTCACCGCAGGTGATAAAGTCTTTGACCAGGGCACCCCGGACCTCTCCGGCGCCCTCCTGAGCGCTTATCTGCATTTCAAACCTGAAACAGCAAATATAGGTTTCAACTCGGGCGCCCCGGACCTTCCGTTGACACCTATTCTGCTTACTTCACGAAAAATACATTTTCCTCTTTACTCCGGGCCCCCCCCATCATTCCGGGCGCCCCCAATCATGGTTTAAACCCAAGACTGGGTTTTATACCATGCTCTGGGCGCCCCCAACACTGGGGGCGCCCCGATCAAAGGCTGCAACCCTGGTTTTTGCTTGCTTTGTCTTCCAATCTTGGCACCTGCAAGATACATAAACAAAAAGCATATATACATATAATATTAGCCTTAAGGACTTGGTTCAGACTTCAGATTTGCACGAAACCCTAGGTCGAACCGGCACAAGTTCTCATCCTTGAGAACTTGCCCTTCACCTACTCTTTTCAGGAGACGGTTGCCACCCAGCCCTTCGGGTGATCTTTTGCTTAGCTTCCGATACTTTCGGACCTCGAGATGCCGAAACCCTGACCCATCTCTACTCCTTTCCTTAGTCATCGCTCAGCTAGGTTGCTCAGTCCCTTGGACCAAGACTTCATTCCCTAGCAGTCCTTCGCTAGGTGCCTAGCAGCCCTTCGCTAGGTCTTCTATGCCTAGCAGCCCTTCGCTAGGTGCCTAGCAGCCCTTCGCTAGGTCTTCGACTCCTAGCAGCCCTTCGCTAGGTGCCCAGCAGCCCTTTGCCAGGTCTTAGGGTTTCGATACCTAGCAGCCCTTCGCTAGGTGCCCAGCAGCCCTTCGCTAGGTCTTAGGGTTTCGATACCTAGCAGCCCTTCGCTAGGTGCCCAGCAGCCCTTCGCTAGGTCTTAGGGTTACGACACCTAGCAGCCCTTCGCTAGGTGCCTAGCAGCCCTTCGCTAGTTGCCTAGCAGCCCTTCGCTAAGTCTTAGGGTTACGATACCTAGCAGCCCTTCGCTAGGTGCCCAGCAGCCCTTCGCCGGGACTTAGTGCCTAGCTTCACTCACCAGGTCTTAGTGCCTAGGTTAACTAGGACTTTTCTTCAACTTAGGTTATTTCTCCATTGCTCCCCTTTGTCTGTTCAATGTATCACTGACTTAAGTTGTAACACCCCAAAATTTTCCCATATGAAATATTATGAATTCATAAAACATTATTATTATTATGAAATTTCATGATGGGCTTGGATTAATGGGCTTGGATGTGGATTAGTGCAAAATGTGATAAAAAGGAAATGTAGAAAGGAGGAAGCAAGGATTGAACCTTGAACCTCCTAGTTGCACTAATCATGTCATAACCATTCCACCAAGCCATGTTACTTGTTGAGAGAATAAGAAACATGCTTGTTAAAGCTAGGGAAGTGAAGAGATATGTCTCTTCATGAGAAAAGTATAAATAAGAGAAGGAGAGGTTGGAATAACTTCCTCTCTTCTTCTTCCTCACTCTCCCCACCGAAATTCATCTTCTTCTCCCTTTCAATTTTCGAAAAGTAAACCCTAGGGTTCTAACCCTAGGGAATTGGAAGGAAGAAGACCATCCAAAGATCTTGCCCTCTACTAGGGCCAAAGGTTCTAGGGAAGTGCTAGTAAGGAGAACACTCACCCTCCTTCAACCAAGGGTACTCTAAAGGTTTAGAGAAAGTGAAAGTCAAGCGAAAGGATGTAAGTATCCCCTCGCCTGCAGTGTAATAGTTGTGTATGATTCTTTTGCTTTTGTGGTTTTCAAAAACTAGGGTTTTACCTTGTGTAAGTTTCGGCCAACACCCAAAGAGGAGTCTTTGGTTACTTCTTGATGCATGAGGAGAACCCTTGAGACTTAGGGTATACCTATATGTTGATTTCCATCAAGTGGTGATAACAAAAATTAGGGTTGCACCCCCCTACAAGTTTCGGCCATGGAGGAAAAAAATTGGGGTTTAGAGATTGTATGATTTCCTATGATGTATCCATGTTTAGTAGTGTAGACAAAGTGTTTGTGTAAATGTTTGTGTGAAACCTAAGTTCAAGAACCCTAGTTTACCCTACCCTTGAGTTTCGGCCAACCCTAGAGGGATTAGGGTTTAGGGTTGCATAATTATCCTATGATGTAATTTATGTTTAATATGTTGCATGAAATGTATGTGAAGGTGAAACTACCCTACGAGACATGATTATGTTTAGTAAGATGATATGTATATGTATGTGATGTCTAAATGAAATGCTTGATTGGAAATCTCAAGGTTCCCTAGTATGTGATATTCGGCCAAGGCATGAACATTAGGGATTGTGAAGGTGAAACTACCCTATGAGACATGATTATGTTTAGTAAGATAATATGTATATGCATGTGATGTTTAAATGGAATACTTGATTTGGAAATCTTAATTTCCCCTAGCATGATTTTCGGCCAAGGCATGATATATTAGGTTTGTGAAAGTTGATTTCCCCATGATGTATGCTATGCTTAGTATGATACATGATGTATATATATATGATGTTTGTATGGGATGTTTGATGTCAAAAACCTAAGCTACCCCTACCCTTGATTTTCGGCCAAACCCTAGGTTTAGGGTGAGGAAGGGTTAAATTAAACCATGAAGTAGGATATGATATGAATATGATTGATGTGACCAATTTTGTCATACATAAGTATGTGTAAGTGCTTGAAATGTGATGTATGCATGAGCATGTTTATATAGCCCATGGGGCACCCTTTATGAATTGCATGTGATATGTATGATAAAATGCTTGAAAGGATACTCCATTAAGTATGAGATCAAGAGCACCCCTTATGTTGTGTGGTGTGTCCCTACGGGATCATGAGCACCCTTGAAGAGTGGTGTGCCCCTTAAGAGTGGATTTGGAGTACTCCTTAGCATATATGTAAAAGCATGATAAGTATTTTACATTAGAAGTTGTGTACCCGACTCGGAAGGGGGTCGTTAAACAAATTCGGGGTGCATGTTAACGTAAGGCCATGGCTCCGGTAGGACGGAAGGGTCCTGCTCTAATTGATTGGTGGCTCGCTACCCCAATTCATTAGGGAACGCGCAATAGGTAACGCGCGATATGTGGTACACAACCGGGCCCAATATGATATGGATATATTTTTAAGTAATACCTTTATGGAATTGTTTTGAAAACATTCATTGGAAACATTTAGTATATGTGAAGGGTATGCTTAAGGTACTTTATACTGCATGCTTAGAAACTTTGATGTTTAGTATGTTTGATGAACTCATGCTTATGATTTATTATGTGTACATGTTGTATTCTTTCGTATGGATTTAGCGAGTAGGACAGGATCCTTACTAAGCATTTGTGATTACTAGTTTATGTGTTGTCTTATGCTGCAGATAAGGGTAAGGAATACTTAAACTAATGGAAGAGGCAGGAGGCTGGAGATGTGTGGGGTGGTGGCTCGGGAAGAAAGATCTTTATATCTACATTACTATGTTTATGATAACATTTTCTTCAGAAATGAATGTTACTTAATTAGGTTTGATATTGCATGATAATGATTACACTTAGAATTCTCATATACTTGATTTTGTTTGGTTAGGTTGTGAGCTTGGAAATAATATGTGAACCTAGCATGTTATAGAATAACTTTTGATTAAAATATTTCAAATGATGTTCTAATGATTCAGGCATGACATGTGATGACATGTATTGACTAGCATGCGTAGCACTTAGTCCTTGCATTGTTGTTCTTTTATTTTATGTTAAAATTGTACGTAACCCCGCCCGAGAGTAGATATAAGGGCGGGCGTTACATAAGTATATTGTCAAACATTAAAACACTTAAAGGAGAACATCATTGATGCAACTTGCACCAACAATCTCCCCCTTTTTGATGTTTGACAATAACTTAAGTTAGATTGGTTTAAAGGGGCTTACTTACTATCCTTGCGGATAAACAAAAAAAAGATATAAGTTTTGAAACTATATTTTTGATCTTTGGGAGAAAATTTTTCTAACATAAGCACACCTCTCCCCCTTTGTCATACATCAAAAAACTTTAATAAAATACTTGCACCAATAATGAAAACTTTTATTTCTTTTTGAAAATACTTAGTGCAAAATTTTGAAAGCATTGCATTTTGAATGATATATTGCATTTTTTTTTGAAAAATGCATAATTTTGACAAAGATGCTATGTGCTTTGAAAAGTACAAGTATTTTGAAAATTATTATGATACTTTTTAAAAGAAATGCAAGTACTTTCGGAAGAATATAAGTACCTTTGGAAGATGCATAATTTTGAAAGAATGCTATTTTAAAAAATATAACTATTATGCATATTTTGCAAGTACTAACTATTTTGAAAAAGATGAGATTTTGAAAAATATAAGTAATTTTTGAAACATAATATTCTACTTGACTAGGTTTCTTTTCCAGTCTGACACAATCCTAGGAAGCCTTGTTGACCACAAGAATATTTTCCTAAGTGTCCTGGAAATGCTTCAAACTCAAGTAAATATTAACAAAATTTTTGTAAAAAAATGATAGTACTTTTGAAAATATATGCTAGTGGATTTTGAAAAACGTATGAACTTTTGAAAACCCAATATTTTACTTGACTTGGTTTATTTTCCAGTCTGACACAATCCTGGAAAACCATGTTGACTACAAGGACATTTCCTATGTGTTCTGGAAATACTCCAACCCAAGTAAACATTATTTCAAAAGTAATTTCTCAAGTCACACAAATTCTAACAAATAGAATAATAGTATTTTGAAAGACTTAGATTTTGAAGATATGAAAACATGTTATTAAATAATTCTTTTAATTTGACCTCCCCCTAAACTTGACTCAGTCCTCGGAAGCTTCTTAACCACAAGTACTCTTCCTCGGAGTCTTAAGGTTTGATTCAGATTAAAAAGGAATATTTAACAAAAAAATAAAAAACTTTTCTGAAATTTTTCTTTTGACTCAGACTCCCCCTAAATTTGACACATCCTAGGAGTCCTTGAAGATCATGAAGTGGATCTTTCCTCTGTGTCTTTAGGGTTTATCAAAGTCAACGAAATAGGTAAATTTTTGAACATATAATTTTTACAACATAAACCCTTTTTGAAAACATAAGTAATAATGATTTAAAGCACAGTTTCCGAAAAGTATTTTTCAAATGATATTAATGTTTAAAGTGCAATTTTGAAAACCATTTCAAAAACAATGAAAAGCACTCCTCCTGTACCCGATACCGTTTGACTCTATCTATGTGCCTTAAGGAACTTTAGTGTTGTCCTAAGAGGCTTGTGTCTAATTGAGTGAGTCAAACAAATTTTTCAAAAGATATATTTTTGAAAAATATATAATATGTATGATCAATCAGACAAGCATGAATTCCATAAAAACATTATTATGTTGAAGCACTATTTTAAAAATATATTTTTAGAAAAATATTCTAACAATTTTGAAAAATAATTTTGAAAAATATTTTTCAATTCATTAGTCCTTAACATCTCACCCATTTTAGATGTATCAATACAACAAGCATGGTTGCCTTAAAGGTGTATTGTGAGATGCTTGAATCATTTTTCTTAATTTATTATTAACTCTAAGATTTAATTGAAGCTTGTGTTAGATTTGAATTTGACAAGTAACTTGAATTTTAATTTCAAAAATTGGCTTCCAGGTCTTGGCGAGACACTAGGCCTTCTTTGGCCGTAGCCTTATTGGATCATCAACCCTTTCCTTGACAAAGCCTTTTAATGAAATTTCATTTTCAAAATTACTTTTTGAAAAATTCTGGTCTAACTAGTTTGGGTCTTGGATCGGTAGCTTCGGCTAGTTTCACCAGTCTAAAGAGACCAATTAGAGAATACGTGACATTATTAGAATTGGCTTCCCTAACGTACTATCATCTCACCGCCACCCAATACTAGGTTGATCAAGTTTCAATTATTCTTTTTCCTATAGTCGTTCTAATATATGCATAAAATTAAAATATGAATGACATGTCATATATTTAAAAGAAGAAGCAAATGCATGGCATGACAATTATGGATGAGTCAAATAATTCAAATTATTTTATTTAAGTTTCTAAAATGTATCAAATTCTCGATTTGACACATGTCGCCAACCCACATTGACATATTTAATATTATTAAATTAATTGTTATAGTTTGAGTAACATTTTTTTTCAGTTTGAGTTTAAGTTATTTAAGATTTTAGTTGGATTCAGGTTAATTAAGAATTAATTGAAGTTAGACATTAATTGATATTGAATTAATTTAAGTTGAACTTAAATTGATTTGATTTAATATTTAATTTGAATCTAATTATGATTTAATCAAGATTTAATTTGAATTTAAATAAGATTTAATTAAGATTTAATTTTAATTTAATTAAGATTTAATTTGGATTTAATTTGAATTAATTTAAATTTAATGAGGATTTAATTTGAAGTAATTTGAATTTAAATAGGATTTAATTTGAATTAATTTAAATTTAATGAGGATTTAATTTGAAGTAATTTGAATTTAATTAGGATTTAATTTGAATTAATTTGAATTTAATTAGGATTTAATTTGAATTAATTTGAATTTAATTAGGATTTAATTTGAATTAATTTGAATTTAATTAGGATTTAATTTAATTTTAATTTAATTTAATTTCAATTTAATTTAATTTTAATTTGAATTTTTAAGGTTATAATGATTAATTAATAATTGTGGGTTTAAATTCATCATTTTTATTATTTCGAAAATTTCTTCTTCATCTTTATCTAATTTTTCATGTTTTTCAAATAATTTTGATTTATTTGAATTTTTGTAATTTTTATTGATTATGGCCCTAATCTTAGATAGTTCCATATCCTCCTTAACCTTAAATTTATATATTTCAATATCTTCAACATAGGTGGAGTAATTTGGGCCATTAATTAAGGTTTTGTAAAAATCTTCAATATTATCTATGATTAAGTTATTATCTAGGAGAATTTCATCTTCAAATTTATCCTCAGAATTATCCTCAGATATATCTTCAATCATTTCAAGAACTTCAAAATTAATCTCTAGATTATCCTTAAGATTTTCAGAATTAATTTCTGGATTAATTTTACTAATTTCAGAGTTATATTTAGAATTTTTATATTCGAATTCAAATTTATACAACGGATTTTCAAATATGAATTCATAATTATCTAAGGAATTTTCCAATTTGAATTCGGATTTATCCTTAGGATTTTTGAATTTAAATTTGGATTTATCCTTAGGATAGAATTTATCTGAATTAAAATTATCAGAGTTAATAAATTTAGAATTTATTTTCGAAATTACTGAATTGGCGTTCTGGATTAAATAGTTAATTTCGGATATTTTAGTCATGTCTATATTTTCTAATTTCACATGTAAGATATTAATTCTATTGTGCAACAAATCTAATTTATCAGGAAAATTAACTAAATTATCTAAAGGCAATGTATGAGTTTTGAAACTTTTCGGAACGTAAATTTTGCATACCTTTGTCAGACATTTGTTCTTGTAGTGTCCGTATTTTTCGCACTTGAAGCATTGTACGTTACTTTTGTCCCTCCGGCTTCTGGCGTTGGTGCATCCTTTGCCGCCGGTGATGTAGATCGAGTCTTACAAGTAGGGCACTGATTTTTGTAGTGCCCTCTCCCCCTGCACGTGAAACAGATAATATGGAATTTAAAAATGGACATTTTAAAATTAAAAGTACCTGATTCACCCCTGGGCTCCCCCTCAACTCCTGACGTCGTTGCTCCATCGGCGGTTAGTCCGGTGAAGAGCGGCTTGGCTCTGATACCAATTGTAGGACCGGTGCCGTCGATAGAGGGGGGGGGTGAATATCGACCGTAAATCTTTCGTTGAAAACTTGGATCGTTCTAGACTTAGAATATTAGTAGCACAACGGAAATGTAAATACAAAAAAAACAAGACAGGGACACAGCGGGATTTTTACTTGGTTCCCGACCCCCCAGGGTCAGTACATCCAAGGCCTATGTACGGGAACACCCGTCCACTATTTGTCTCCTTCCCGGACTTTCCAGAGGCTGAGAAACTCGACTTACAGTGCAAGTTTACAATCAAAAGATAAATAAAATTAAGTGCGGAATAAACTAAAAGCAATCCAACAAGACAAAGTTTGAAGCTCGGCCGATCTGGACCTCCGAAGTGCCGCGCACTTCCTCCTGGAGCCTCCCGGTCGTAGAGCCTCGTCTTTAGCGCATTGTCGTCGGTCAGAAGGCTTGGAATGGTACTTGTGTTAGTGATATGAGAGAAGTGTCCTAAGGCAATCGCCTTATGATTGTAAACATTTATTTTAATAAATGAAAATTCACTATTTGAGTATACATATTTGTGTATTTGATTGGGATCTTAAACTCATCTACTGAATGTCCGCAATACAATTCACAGCATAAGAGAATTTCTGATGGGATCACAACTAGTGATTATCTCTACATGTGCAATTGTGAAGTATTGAAAATATCCCTAGTCGATGAATTGATAAAAACGGACACTATCAATTCTGTTGAGACTAGCATGGGTTATTCTCTAATCAGCTGATTCTCACTGGCTGGTGACATTGGGATGTCCGGAGATAAACATGGATGCTAGTTAACGAACTAGTTCATTGGAGTGACTGACTGTAAAACTTCACATGGGAGTCTATACATAGACAGGTCAGTGAAGTTCTTACTGCAGCTTAAGTGCGATGTTCCTTTGACTTGCGGTGTTCAAGTCATCTTGGTCATGGAGACTTATACTTTAACATCTTAAGCAAGCATCTCCAAGGAGGTGTGGACCCAGGATGATTGGGTATAAGCCGAAGTGCCCGAAGATGTTTGAACAGCCTACAAAGGATTCACCACTCATTGCGAGGAGATGTATACCCAGTCCTATCGTCGGATTGTTACTCAAAGCCTCTGGCCAGAGCATATCATGTTTAGAGTGAGAGTCTCTTAAATACATGAGAGTAATTAGAAATCCAAAGGACGAGAAAGACACTACTTGGGCTAGGTGTGACGTAGTCAGTCTAGTGGGGACTGACACAAACAGACCATGTCCTGAACCAAGTGGGTATAAGGTGGTGAAGGGAATGGGGCACGATTCATTAGAGCTGCTGAAGGGTTTCAGAATTACTTCTGAGGTCAACCGTTGATCTTTCGATTAATTGGGGATCATGAAGTACTACTAGGTGCCGCTCATGATCGTTCTATAATTAGTTGATTATAGACGGCCAACATAAATCGAAAGCCTATTTAGTCACACGCACTATGAGTAATTCGAGGGATTTAAAACGAGTTGAAAATTGGATTTTCCGATCAAGAAAAATAAGTCGAATCTGAATTTATCAGAGGCGCAATGGAAGCTAAAAATGGCTAAGTCTTTTGAAGGCTTATTGGGCGAATTAAATGAGTTTAATTCGCGATGGGATCGGCTTGGTTTGGCCGGCCAAAGACGGTGTCCACCCTCTTGTTTTGGCCGGCCATTAAAAAGGGGTTAAACCAATTTAATTGATTTAATTAATAAAATAAATCTAGCGCGATTTATTTTATAAAATTATGGATAAATAAATTGATATATAAAGAAATTTATATAAAGAGATTTATAAAGAAATTTATAGAAATTTATTCTTTTTATGAAAATTAAAATGAACCATGAATTAGTTTAATTTTAATTTGTAAAATCAATTATGAATTGATTTATCCATGATAAGAAAATTTTATACAAATTTTATTCCATAATTAAAAGAGAGAAGGAATTTGTTTTATTATAAAGTTAGTTATAATAAAACTTGGCTTAAACGGAATAATTAATAAGAGAATTTATAGGATAAATTTCTTATGAAAATTCCGTTAAGTGGGAGACTTGGCAAGGGAGAGATTACTATATAAAGGAACCAAGGTTAGGCTTAAGTTCCTGAATCAATAGAGTAGTCTAGAGATTAATTCTCTCCCTCTATCTCTTTTATTCTCTTCCTCTCCTTCCCTTCCCTCCTAGGGCCGGCGCCCCTTAATCAAGCTAGGGCCGGCTCACCTTCCACCCTAGGGCCGGCGCACCAACCTCCTTTGAGGATTGCCGTGAGCCATCAACACCAAGGAGAAGCCAACCAAGAAGAAGAAGAAGCGGATCACATCTCCTTCCTTCTCGGAATTTAGTTTCCGATTCTTGGTAGTTAGTTTCCTTTCTTCTCTCTTGATCTTCTTGTTGTGCCTTTAGAGAATCTAGTAGTTCTCGCTGGCACAAAACTCGTGACTTTACGAAGTCATCCCGAAGAGAACTCGGCGTGGACGCGAATAGAGGCGGAGCTTCCAAGGGACGCTACGGTTGGATCTCGTCCCTTACTTCGAGTTACGAGAGGTACCTAGTAAATTAGTTTACTTTTCCGCAAAGTTTTAATTTATGATTATGTCCACACATCATAAGGTTGCATGCTAGATACGTGGTTAAAATAATTTAGGAAATTATTTTTTGCTAATCCTTCCGCTGCACGTAAAAATTTAAAATTTTACGAACCCGTATCCTTGTCAACATGCACCCGGTCCCAACAACTTGGCAGTTGTTCATGATGCAGAGGGGTCGAAGCCCCTTATATAGCACTCCTGGGGGCACCCTGGAGGTCGGGGGCGCCCTGGACGTCGGGGGCGCCCCTAATAACTCGGTCAAACCTTATCCTTGCGCCTACCTCGCCGCAGGTGATATAATCTTTGAACAGGGTGCCCCGGACCTCTAGGGCACCCTCCTGAGTGCTTATCTGCATTTCGAACCTGAAACAGCAAATATAGGTTTCAACCCGGACGCCCGGGACCTTCCGGGCGCCCCCCTTGACACCTATTCTGCTTACTTCACGAAAACTGCATTTTCCTCTTTACACCAGGTGGCCCCATCATTCCGGGCGCCCCCAATCATGGTTTAAACCCAAGACTGGGTTTTATACCTTGCTCTGGCCGCCCCCAACACTAGGGGCGCCCCCATCAAAGGCTGCAACCCTAGTTTTTGCTTGCTTTGTCTTCCAATCTTGGCACCTGCACGATACATAAACACAAAGCATATATACATATAATATTAGCCTTAAGGACTTGGTTCGAACTTCGGATTTGCACGAAACCCTAGGTTGAACCGGCACAAGTTCTCATCCTTGAGAAGTTGCCCTTCACCTACTCCTTTCAGGAGACGGTTGCCACCCAGCCCTTCGGGTGGACTTTTGCTTAGCTTCTGATACTTCCGGACCTCGAGACGCCCAAACCCTGACCCGTCTCTACTCCTTTCCTTAGTCATCGCTCAGCTAAGTTGCTCAGTCCCTTGGACCAAGACTTCATTCCCTAGCAGTCCTTCGCCAGGTGCCTAGCAGCCCTTCGCTAGGTCTTCTATGCCTAGCAGCCCTTCGCTAGGTCATCGACTCCTAGCAACCCTTCGCTAGGTGCCCAGCAGCCCTTCGCTAGGTGCCCAGCAGCCCTTCGCTAGGTCTTAGGGTTACGATACCTAGCAGTCCTTCGCTAGGTGCCCAGCAGCCCTTTGCCGGGACTTAGTGCCTAGCTTCACTCACCAGGTCTTAGTGCCTAGGTTAACTAGGACTTTGTTAGTGAGAGCCCTAGAGCCAATCATGTGATGGTTGTTGTATAGACTCATTGTATCATATTTCATATATATATATATAAAGGCATTTGATTATGATTATTATACTTACTTGTATTGGTGCCAAATAACTAAGTGTAATAACGTCCTTGGTAGTAGGTTCATATCTATATCAATCGATTGGTTGAATCGATAGTGAGATGATATAGAGAACACTACTCTTAATTATTCCTAGTCAAGTATTAACATTCAGGGACAATGTTAATGCATAGAGACTAGCATGTAGGTCAACACAATGACTTGATCTCACAAGTCATGGATATGAGATATCAAGTTGACACATGAGTATGCATTGGAGAATGTATACTGAATGACCCACCATGAGAAAGTATCATGGATCGTTATATGAGTGTCATATACTTTCTCATGTGACTATTAGTATGACTATTAGTCCTTAGACCTGAAGTCACCATAGTTCCCTACATAATGAGTTATGTACTTTGGTTTCATCAAACGTCACCCGTAACTGGGTGGACTATAAAGGCGATTACTGGGTATGTAACAAATTATGCGAAGGGATGTGAGTGATGTAGATGGGATCTATCCCTCCTATATGACGGGAGAGATATCATAGTCTTGATAGAGTGAGATCACTAAGTGCATGACCATGCCCAAATAAGGCAATATGAGATATTGAGCTTATTTGATTATAGTGAGTCTACTTGGAGTTCAAGACACATAGATTGATTGGAGGATGACATGGTCTATGCTTCATAGAAGATCAATCTAGATATCGACGATAGAAGGACATTGTCACATATTATGAAAGTCATAATTAGTAGTCACATTGGTGATGTTGGATCTCAACATTCTTGTAACTTGGGTAGCAATGATGTGTTGCTAGATACCGCTCATTGCTTATGTTTCTAAGAGGTTAGAAGCATTGCCAACGTTACAAGAACCTATAGGGTCACACGCAAAGAACAAATAGATGGAAAAAAATGAAGTCAAGTTTGACTTGGCTAAATTTGGAAAGTCCATAAAAGGCCAGTTTGACTTGACCCAAATCCAAATCAAGTTTGACTTGACTTGGTTCCACTTCAAGTTAGACTTGACATGGGAGAAGAAATGGAGTCAAGTTTGACTTGACTAAATATGGAAAGTCCATAAAAAGCAAGTTTGACTTGACCCAAATCCACCTCAAGTTAGACTTGACTTAATGCCACATCATGGTGATGAATTGGCATGGAGCCAACAATTGATGATGCTCCACATCATCAAGAGCATTAAGTGTGGATGCCACCTCATCAAGGAAGATTAATGGTCAAGTTTGACTTGACCAAAAGGCCACCTCACCTTGACTTGACCAAGTGATGACTTGGCTTGGTATTTGACCAATGATGATGCTCCACATCATCTCCAAAGGTTGTAACCCCCCATTTGAATTTGAATTTAAATTGAAAGGGGGTTATGGCAGGCCACATAATGGCCATTAATGGCCATTATGTGGCCGGCCACAATGAGAGAACAAAACCATGTTTTGGTTCCATTTTTCTCATTGTGTGTCTTCTCTTCTTCCTCCTCCAAGTGTTGGTGCTCTTCTTCTTCTTCTCCTCTTGGCCGAACCCTTGAAAGGTGCTAGCACACCTAAAGGGTTTCCTCCATCCACTTTGTTCGCGTGGATACTTCTAGAGGGACGGCACTTGACGTCCTAGAGATCCGACATCCAAAAGGAGCGAGCGGGATTAAGCGTGGCACGCACCAAAGGTAAAATGGTTTATCCCTCTTTAGATCTAGGAGTAGATCGAGTTTTGAGCATGAAATGAATACGTGATTTTTGTTTCGGAATTTTTCTTCGCACGAGATCCATGGCTTTGGGTTCTCGGGGTTTCCGCGACGGGAAAAGGCGGTTTTCGCGGCCCGAAAAACCCAACAGTGGTATCAGAGCCACGTGCGAAGCACGTATTTATTTTTTTTGTATGGGATACAAAATTTAGAGTAGTTTATGATTCTGTAATTTTTCTAATTTTTAGGATTTTATGAGTATTTTTCTCGTAGAGGCGAAGCAACGAGTGCGAAGCACTTGTACACTTCGACCACCGAGAAAAACTTCTCCGAAACGGCAAGTTTCGCCCAAATAGATTTTGGGACAGCGGGTTAGGCACTGTTAGATCGCGATACGACAATTTCGTGAGTAGGGGCGCCGCCCCTAACCCCGCAAGGGGCCTTGTCACGTGATTGTGCCCGAAACCCGCTTAACGGGACCGCCGTGGAGTTGTGACTCATAAAATTCGTAAAATACATAGAAAAATTGGATAAATTTCTGTAAAATACATAATTTTGAATTATGTACAGTAGTGTGATGGTCATGGCCCAAGACCCTATTTTTGTAACGCCCGCCCCTCCTTACACTAGGGCAGGGTTACGCGAACATAAATTTTTTTTTTGTTTTAGCGGAAGCATTTTGAAACTTGAAACTTGAACATGATACATGTATAATCTTGTACTTGAACATGTAAGGCATGAAACCATTTAAACATCTTAGACATTGAGGAGAGCATGCTAGGTACCTTCACATTCTTATTTGCATAATAGAAGCATGCCACATAGTCATTTCTTAAGACAGAGGAGTAAGTATGAGGAAGGATAACATAATACTAAAGTTCTTTAGCAAGTATAAGCTAAGTACTTAGCATATGAGCAAGAGTGAGCATGAAATATCCATATGAGTCTAATTATCTGCAAGTAGCAACTTAGTAAGTATGATTCAACATTTAACATGCAATACTATGCATAACTAAATAAAACATGAGTAGATCTTCTTCCACCATGCCACCACCACACACATCTTTGCCCCTCCTGCTGCTCCCTTTAGTTTATCCATTCCTTACCCTTTTCTGCAGTACAAGGGAAACATGGAAACTATAAGCATATAGCTTAGTAAGATCCTTTCCTACTCACAAAATCATACGTTCCATCAAGTAGAGAAACATCATGTCATAACAGTGCATAGCATTAAAAACACTTAACTTAACATAGCATAAGGGAGCATATGTACTTATCATAAGAAGCATACTTGAACTTAACATAATTCACCTTTATAGCATAATAGTCATATAGTCATGACAAGAAATGTGAATGCAAGATGCTCTTTTGAAAACATGCATAGGATGAGTTCATGCATATGCTTTTCTTAAAATCATACATATAGGTACTTAAACATACATCCATCATCATTGGGGGATCCCGGCTTGTACCTCTTACATACATACATAATGCGCGCATCCCTAATAGGCCGAGGTAGCTAGTCTCTAACCTACTAGGGAAACTAGGTCCGTTCATAGTCCGTCGACCTAGGGGCATCCCCTTACTAGGTCCGTTCATAGTCCGTCGACCTAGGGGCTTCCCTTACTAGGTCCGTTCATAGTCCGTCGACCTAGGGGCTTCTCGGGAGCCCATCCCCTTACTAGGTCCGTTCATAGTCCGTCGACCTAGGGGCTGCGTCCGGAGCCCACCCGTGGACCTTGCTAGGATCCGGTACAAGCCATACAAAGTAAAATAGCATACATGATTTTATCATATCATAAGCATAGCATATTCTTGTTTCTTACTAGGTCCGTTCATAGTCCGTCGACCTAGGGGTTGCATAGCACATTCTTATCATATCATAAGCATACCATCATAACCTATCACATCATTGTCATATCATGAGCATGGCATGCCTCTTATCTTATCATGAAGAGTGCTCTTAGTCCCGACTTACAGGGAAGTATCTCTTAGGCATTTCATCATACATAAGCCATGCTTAACATAAGGGTGCTTAAAGAGCTTAAACATAGACATGTACATCATGATTCTTAGAGCATGAAAAAGCATGGGAAAGACATGTTATCACCTATACTACTCATAGCATATCATGAGTATCCTTGGCGTGCCTAATTGGGGTTGTAGCTTCCCCCTTAGCCCACATTCTTATTTAATCAGAAAATTCCAGCATATAAACTCTATGTTTAGAGCATGATAAACCATGAAAAACATTACCCTAACATCATACATTAAGGTAGGCATCATAGGGGAGACATTAGAAGGCATGTTGGGGTTGTTACCCCTTTTTAAGTCCTACTTATCATTCTTTACAGAAAATTCCAGCATACATACCTTAGTTTCCAAGCATGTTAAAACCATGAATAAACCATATTTACATCATATATCATCTTACATATCATAGGAAGGGTCATTATCAAGCATACTAGGAGTTTAAACCTATCTAAGCCCTAAAAGAGGTCCTTGACCGAAAATTCCAGCAAGCCTACTCTGGGTTTTTGGGGGCTTAAGGACAAGGAAAAATCATATTATCATCATCTATTTAGTCACACATCATGGGGAAAAACATATGCAAGTATAGGAGTAGTTTAAACTCTCGCAAGCCCTAAAAACCTTCTTGGCCGAAACATCAAGAGCTTCATCCTATGTTTAAACCATTTTAGGCACTCGAAACTATTGTAATGCAGGTGAGGGGATTACTTACTTCCTTTCATTTGAATTATACTACCCTAACTCTTTAGGGTACCCTTTGGTTGAAAGAGAGTGAGAGTTTCTTTGCTAAGACTTTCTCTAGAACCTTTGGCCCTAGTAGAGAGCAAGGCCCTTGGGTGAGATCTCCTTCCTTCCAAACCCCTAGGGTTGGAGCCCTAGGTTTACTTTTCGAAAATTGATAAGGGGAGGGGCTTGGGTTTCGGTGGAGAAGGGTGAGGAAGAAGAAGAAGAAGAGGAAGTTATTCCAACTTCCCTTATTTATACTTCTCTCATGAAAAGACATGTCTCTTCACTTCCCGAGCTTTTAACAAGCATGTTTCTTATTCCCTCTACAAGAAACATTGCTTGGTTCATTGGTTATGACATGGTGAATGCATCTAGGAGGTTCAAGGTTCAATCCTTGCTTCCTCCTTTTTATCACATTTTGCACTAATCCATATCAAAGCCCATTAAGCCAAGCCCATCATGAAATTTCATAATATTAATAATATTCCATGAATTCATAATATTTCATAATATTTCATGAATTCCATAACATCTCATATTCATGAATTCATAATATTTAATAATAATATTTCATGAATTCATAATATTTCATGATAATATTTCATGAATTCCATAATATCTCATATTCATGAATTCATAATGTTTCATAATATTTCATGATAATATTTCATGAATTCCATAATATTTCATATTCATGAATTCATAATATTTCATAATATTTCATGATAATATTTCATGAATTCCATAATATTTCATATTCATGAATTCATAATGTTTCATAATATTTCATGATAATATTTCATGAATTCCATAATATCTCATATTCATGAATTCATAATGTTTCATAATATTTCATGATAATATTTCATGAATTCCATGATATTTCATATTCATGAATTCATAATATTTAATAATAATATTTCATAATATTTCATATGGGAAATTTTGGGGTGTTACAATCCTCCCTCCCTTATAAAAAGTTCGTCCCGAACTTTAAAATAATTCTGGATACTTTAATCATATTGCCTCCTCTTGTTCCCAGATGGCTTCTTCGAATTGTTCGTTCCGCCACAGAACCTTTACTAAGGGCATTTCCTTGTTCCTTAGCTTTCTGACTTCCCGATCTAAGATCTGAATAGGTTGCTTTTCATAACTTAGGTCCTTATTTGTCGCATGGTTACTATAGGGTATATGAGATCTTATTGTCTCATTACCCCGATTGCTACGTCCTCTAGCCATATCTATCATATAGACGATAAATGACTACATAAGAATTAATATTACTTTCACTTGTTATGCAAGTGTTAATCATCTCCATATAATCATGACTGTACATGAAATAAAATAAAGCGAGGTTAGGATCTCTTACTTGGAAGCGGCAGGATGAAGCTTGATGTGTGTGTGTAGTGGGGAAGGCAGACCTGCTCTGATACCAACCTGTAACGCCCGCCCCTCCTTACACTAGGGCAGGGTTACGCGAACATAATTTTTTTTTCGTTTTAGCGGAAGCATTTGAAACTTGAAACTTGAACATGATACATGTATAATCTTGTACTTGAACATGTAAGGCATGAAACCATTTAAACATCTTAGACATTGAGGAGAGCATGCTAGGTACCTTCACATTCTTATTTGCATAATAGAAGCATGCCACATAGTCATTTCTTAAGACAGAGGAGTAAGTATGAGGAAGGATAACATAATACTAAAGTTCTTTAGCAAGTATAAGCTAAGTACTTAGCATATGAGCAAGAGTGAGCATGAAATATCCATATGAGTCTAATTATCTGCAAGTAGCAACTTAGTAAGTATGATTCAACATTTAACATGCAATACTATGCATAACTAAATAAAACATGAGTAGATCTTCTTCCACCATGCCACCACCACACACATCTTTGCCCCTCCTGCTGCTCCCTTTAGTTTATCCATTCCTTACCCTTTTCTGCAGTACAAGGGAAACATGGAAACTATAAGCATATAGCTTAGTAAGATCCTTTCCTACTCACAAAATCATACGTTCCATCAAGTAGAGAAACATCATGTCATAACAGTGCATAGCATTAAAAACACTTAACTTAACATAGCATAAGGGAGCATATGTACTTATCATAAGAAGCATACTTGAACTTAACATAATTCACCTTTATAGCATAATAGTCATATAGTCATGACAAGAAATGTGAATGCAAGATGCTCTTTTGAAAACATGCATAGGATGAGTTCATGCATATGCTTTTCTTAAAATCATACATATAGGTACTTAAACATACATCCATCATCATTGGGGGATCCCGGCTTGTACCTCTTACATACATACATAATGCGCGCATCCCTAATAGGCCGAGGTAGCTAGTCTCTAACCTACTAGGGAAACTAGGTCCGTTCATAGTCCGTCGACCTAGGGGCATCCCCTTACTAGGTCCGTTCATAGTCCGTCGACCTAGGGGCTTCCCTTACTAGGTCCGTTCATAGTCCGTCGACCTAGGGGCTTCTCGGGAGCCCATCCCCTTACTAGGTCCGTTCATAGTCCGTCGACCTAGGGGCTGCGTCCGGAGCCCACCCGTGGACCTTGCTAGGATCCGGTACAAGCCATACAAAGTAAAATAGCATACATGAATTTTATCATATCATAAGCATAGCATATTCTTGTTTCTTACTAGGTCCGTTCATAGTCCGTCGACCTAGGGGTTGCATAGCACATTCTTATCATATCATAAGCATACCATCATAACCTATCACATCATTGTCATATCATGAGCATGGCATGCCTCTTATCTTATCATGAAGAGTGCTCTTAGTCCCGACTTACAGGGAAGTATCTCTTAGGCATTTCATCATACATAAGCCATGCTTAACATAAGGGTGCTTAAAGAGCTTAAACATAGACATGTACATCATGATTCTTAGAGCATGAAAAAGCATGGGAGAAGACATGTTATCACCTATACTACTCATAGCATATCATGAGTATCCTTGGCGTGCCTAATTGGGGTTGTAGCTTCCCCCTTAGCCCACATTCTTATTTAATCAGAAAATTCCAGCATATAAACTCTATGTTTAGAGCATGATAAACCATGAAAAACATTACCCTAACATCATACATTAAGGTAGGCATCATAGGGGAGACATTAGAAGGCATGTTGGGGTTGTTACCCCTTTTTAAGTCCTACTTATCATTCTTTACAGAAAATTCCAGCATACATACCTTAGTTTCCAAGCATGTTAAAACCATGAATAAACCATATTTACATCATATATCATCTTACATATCATAGGAAGGGTCATTATCAAGCATACTAGGAGTTTAAACCTATCTAAGCCCTAAAAGAGGTCCTTGACCGAAAATTCCAGCAAGCCTACTCTGGGTTTTTGGGGGCTTAAGGACAAGGAAAATATCATATTATCATCATCTATTTAGTCACACATCATGGGGAAAAACATATGCAAGTATAGGAGTAGTTTAAACTCTCGCAAGCCCTAAAAACCTTCTTGGCCGAAACATCAAGAGCTTCATCCTATGTTTAAACCATTTTAGGCACTCGAAACTATTGTAATGCAGGTGAGGGGATTACTTACTTCCTTTCATTTGAATTATACTACCCTAACTCTTTAGGGTACCCTTTGGTTGAAAGAGAGTGAGAGTTTCTTTGCTAAGACTTTCTCTAGAACCTTTGGCCCTAGTAGAGAGCAAGGCCCTTGGGTGAGATCTCCTTCCTTCCAAACCCCTAGGGTTGGAGCCCTAGGTTTACTTTTCGAAAATTGATAAGGGGAGGGGCTTGGGTTTCGGTGGAGAAGGGTGAGGAAGAAGAAGAAGAAGAGGAAGTTATTCCAACTTCCCTTATTTATACTTCTCTCATGAAAAGACATGTCTCTTCACTTCCCGAGCTTTTAACAAGCATGTTTCTTATTCCCTCTACAAGAAACATTGCTTGGTTCATTGGTTATGACATGGTGAATGCATCTAGGAGGTTCAAGGTTCAATCCTTGCTTCCTCCTTTTTATCACATTTTGCACTAATCCATATCAAAGCCCATTAAGCCAAGCCCATCATGAAATTTCATAATATTAATAATATTCCATGAATTCATAATATTCCATAATATTTCATGATAATATTTCATGAATTCCATACTATCTCATATTCATGAATTCATAATATTTAATAATAATATTTCATGAATTCATAATATTTCATAATATTTCATAATATTTCATGATAATATTTCATGAATTCCATAATATCTCATATTCATGAATTCATAATGTTTCATAATATTTCATGATAATATTTCATGAATTCCATAATATTTCATATTCATGAATTCATAATATTTCATAATATTTCATGATAATATTTCATGAATTCCATAATATTTCATATTCATGAATTCATAATGTTTCATAATATTTCATGATAATATTTCATGAATTCCATAATATCTCATATTCATGAATTCATAATGTTTCATAATATTTCATGATAATATTTCATGAATTCCATGATATTTCGTATTCATGAATTCATAATATTTAATAATAATATTTCATACTATTTCATATGGGAAATTTTGGGGTGTTACACTTTTTAGGGCTACAAGTTAAACAAACAAATAAAGGGACTAATGTGTATCAAACTAAATATGCTAGGGAAATCATTAAGAAATTTGGCCTAGAAAATGCTAAGGTAGCATCTACCCCTATAGAAGCAAATGTTAAAATGGATAGTGATCTTGAGGGGAAGATGGTAGATTCCAAATAATATAGAAGCATGGTTGGTAGTTTATTGTACCTAACCACTAGTAGACCCGATATTTTATTTGTGGTAGGTATGTGTGCAAGGTACCAATCATGTGCCAAAGAGTCCCATTTAGTGGTAGTCAAAAGGATCTTATGATATATTAAAGGTACTCTTAATGTCGGACTTTGGTATCCTAGAACTCCAAATGTTGAACTTTTTGGATACACCGATTCGGACTATGAGGGTGGTAAACTAGATAGGAAGAGTACTAATGGAGGATGTCAATTTATTGGGTCATCTTTAGTTAGTTGGAGTAGTAGGAAACAATCATGTGTTGCCCTAACAACAACGGAGGTCGAATATGTTGCAATGGGTGGTTGTGTGTCCCAACTACTTTGGATCATGCACACCTTAGAGAATTATTAGTTATATTACTCAGAAGTCAAGGTTTTGTATGATAATGTATGTACAATTAACTTGGCCAAAAATCTGGTTCACCACTCTAGAACAAAACACATTGAAGTGAAACATCATTTCATTAGGGATCATGTGGCAAGGGGTGACATAGATTTGCACTATGTTGAGTCAAAGTCAAACTTGCCAATATATTTACCAAGTCTCTTCCCGAAGCGGAGTTCACATCCTTAAGAAGGGGCCTTGGTATGTGTTTTGTAGAAGTATAGGATGGACCTTGGTGTAATACAATAGCAAGGTGATGCTTGATCCATTAGGATGATACAAATGATTCACTTGTGCTTATGACATAGTGTTGGGTCATTAGATGTATCAAATTATGAAAAATAGACCAACCATGGGGAAAGCAAGTGTTTAATTAATGGACATCTTGCCCAAAGGTCATGATTGGACATTTTAAACATTTGAATACCATTCTATGTTTTCTTTGTTTTGCCATAAGTTTGAAACATGTATGATTGCAAAACTAGGTTGGAACTTTGATACAAAGTTAGTGTTTTTCAAGAAATTTGAACTTTAGTAAAAAAGTCAAGCATGTTTGAATTTTTCATGAACTGATATTTTTCCTTGTTAAAGTATATCATATGAAACATGCTTGCAAATTTTTGTAATTTTTGGAATTTTCTGGAATTTTTTTGGGAGTTTCTGAAATTCGACTCAGAAACCTATAATTCAGACTGACAGAGTATCATTGGCAGTCGACTGGCACGCCTGATTTTAGCCTACTGGGCATTTTTTTCAAAATTCAAAAATTCTCTCGTTTGATGCCATGGGTAGGTATTGCTTAGGGCAATCATTTTGATGATGCCAAAGGGGGAGAATGGGTGGTTTAAGTTAGGATTGTGACTTAACTTTGGTTTAATTTTGGTTTATGAAAATTGAAAATGGAGAACGCATAGGTTAAGGGGGAGGTTATCTCTTATTTTCTTACTATGTCTTGTTATTTCAATTATTGTTGTTGGCTGTTGTTTTATCCCTAACTTAAACATGTTGCCACACATCAAAAAGGGGGAGATTGTTGGGGCAATCGACCCAAGGATGATCGAGAAGATCACAGTTTTGATGTGTGTGTGTCAATATGTTTAAGATTAGAGTGTTATCTTGTTATTTGATATGTGTGATTAAGTTTGCAGGACTTGGAGAATCACACATGGAGGACTTATCTGAGGGACGAGAGCCGAGGGAGGAGGACTCCAAGGGCAAGTCGGGAAGTGGACTTTAAAGGGCACACATGAAGGGTGGCATGGAGGCAAGCCAAGGGAAGACTTGAGTGCGCATCCGAGGGACGATAGCCGAAGGAAGAGGACTTTAAGGGGAAAGCCAAGGGAGTGTACCTGAAGGCACACGTGAAGGAGGGTCTTCGGAGTGAAAGTGAGTGATTGTACAAGCTGGGCAGTCGACTGGGAGAAAGGCAGTCGACTGCCAGCAAGAACAGAAACTCACAGAATATTTCTGACCCTAGACCAGTCGACTGCCCCAGGGGCAGTCGATTGATACTCCCGAAAACTAGCCGTTGGGTTAGTCATTTGCTAGAAATTAAGGCTAGACCAGTCGATTGCCCCAGGGGCAGTCGATTGGTGTCGGGCTGGACAACTCGTGGAGTTGTCCTTTACTCTTATTTAAAGGGTGACTTTTGGGCACGAGGAAGACACAGTTCTTAAGTATACCAAAGTGTTGTTCGTGCCAAAACTGATTAGTTCTGTTGGATCGGAGTAAATCGATAGAGGGGGGGTGTGTTAGTAAGAGCCCTAGAGCCAATTATGTGATGATTGACTAGGGACATTTTGTATCATATTCTATTATTAATAAAGGTATGTTTGGTTATTATACTTACTTTGTATTTGTGCCAAATAACTAAGTATAATAATGTCCTTGGGTAGTAGGTTCTTATCTACATTATATCGATTGGTTGAATAGATAGTGAGATGATGTAGAGAATGTTGGAACTCAGATGGCTAGAGAGGGGGGGGGTGAATATAGTCAAACACTTGAACTTTCACACTTATCGATTTTCTACACTTCAATCGTTAGTAGCACAGCGGAAGCACAATAAAACAGAGTATTTGCAGAAAACTAAACCCTAAACTATGAGCAAACACAAGAACGCTAACAAGAGGATTTACAAGGTTCGGGGATAACATGCCCCTACTCCTTGGCGTGCCCTTAAGGTGGGCGATCCCTCGATCGTTGGCAGATCAAGCCCCGGAAAATCCAGATAGAAAGCAACCTCCTTCTCGGTGGAGTAACCTCTCCACAGCGTTTCAACAAGGATGAAGTTTTAAGCACAATGAAACACAAGAAAGATCTTACTTAGCACTTAGGACAGGCAAGAACACAAGCAGCGCTTCACTCGAGCTCCACCCAGCGACGATCTCACGCAAGAACTTCCCTCTTCGTGTCTTCTCGCTGATGGACTCACCAAGCCTCTCGTTTCTTCCTCCCAATGCTCATGTAGCAGATGGTTGCTTCAATGATTACAGTTGCTTGCTCAAGATGATGGAACAACAGATCTCACAAGCAAAGTGGGGAGAAAACAATCGCGCAGCAAGAACTCAAGCCTCAAGTCATTTCACAGAACTCTATATGCTCTTCCACACTACGCTCCTTTTGTTTCTCCACTGAACGCCAGGTGACACCATCTCACTGCAACCTCCAGCTGCTCACCTGCCAACGCCAGCTACCACTGAGCTCTCCCTGGACTCCCTGAGCTTCCCTCAGCCAAGCTCCAGTCAGCAGCTCCAGTCTGCAACTCTAGCTGTTGCAACCTAAGATGGCAAATGGACAAACCTGCTACAAGGAAAGGCCTCCATTGACTCTCCTTGAGTGTTTGAATCCTTCCTTGTCACCTGCAGCTCAATCAGAGTATTAGCATAACATATCAAGCAGAAAATCGAGTATCAGAGGTTAAGCGCAAAGAATCAGATACGTTCAGACACGATCAGAGCGTTTGACAGTGCATTTTGAATTAAAGTGATCGGTCACCGGACCGATCTAGGTCTCGTGGGGCGGTCACCAGACCGATTCACCGCTTTACTGGGACTCCCAGCTTTTGCGGCGACACAGGCCTGATCGGTCACCAGACCGATCAGAGTGAAGCCTGATCGGTCACCAGACCAATCAGGATAGCCACTGTCTGATCAGGCTCAAGCCTGATCGGTCCACTTCTGAGTGAACAGTAATCGCGAATATCAGATCCTAAGTCGTGGATCGGTCACCAGACCGTTCAAGAACTGATCAGCGGGGGAACTCAACTCACTGAGTGCTCCCTGATCAGTCACCAGACCGATCAAGAGCAAGGCAGTGAGTGAACTGCCTGCTTCCTGATCGGTCACCGGACCGATCAGAGGCCAAGCAGTGAGGCAACTGCCTGCTCCCTGATTGATCACCAGACCGATCAGGAGCCGCACAGTAGGTTCCCAACCTCGCTGTGTGCTCCCTAATTGGTCATCAGACCGATCAGTCATCGCTGGATCAGTCACCAGACCGATTCACGAAGGTGCAGCGTGCCAACTTCCCTGATCGGTCACTAGACCAATCCAGGGACTCAAACCTAGCCCTCCAAGCTAGGATTTCATCCAACCTAGCCCTCCAAGCTAGGACCTGACCCTCCAAGCCAGGATTTTTCACCTAACCCTCCAGTCGGGACTTTTCACCTAACCCTCCAAGTTAGGACTTTTCACCTAGCCCTCCAAGCTAGGACTTTTCACCCAACCTTCCGAGTTAGGACTTTCCACACCTAGCCCTCCAAGCTAGGATTTTTCATACCTAACCCTCTAGTTGGGACTTTTCACTTAACCCTCCAAGTTAGGACTTTTCACCTACCCCTTCAAGCTAGGACTTTTCACCCAACCTTCCGAGTTAGGACTTTTCCACACCTAGCCCTTCAAGCTAGGATTTTATCACACCTAACCCTCCAAGTTAGGATTTTCAACACCTAACCCTCCAGGTTAGGATTTTCCAACACCTAGCCCTCCAAGCTAGGATTTTCCATATCATGCCTAATCCCCGATCAGGACTTAATCATAATCATAATCATCAACCTAAACTAAAATCGGTGTTAATACCAAAACAACAATCAGGGTCAGACTGCATCAACAATCTCCCCCTTTTTGTTGTTTGACAACCCGATTTTAAGTTTTGGAATTCTCATTCAATTTTCTCAAACTCAGAATTATAGGGGAATCAGGATCCTCCCCCTACAATATTATCATCCCAAACTTAACCAACTACACTCTCCCCCTTTGTCGAACACCGAAAAGGGTCTAGAGAGGCTGTTAAGTCTAACCATACTCCCCCTCAACCCTAGGGGTATCCCAAAATAACAAAGGTATAATTGATTTATTTTGATAAACATATGAACACATATGTCAAAGATAAGGCATGACACAACTAGCATATGTATCATATGGACATGGCATCATAAGCATAATCACATAACGAGGCAAACATGTAGATAGTAATCATGTGAACACACATATAAGCCAACAATCAAAACAAGATAAGGCAAATGTGAAATACATGAAAAATATCAGATGCATCATTAAGCAAAATCTAGTCATAGTCAAGTGCATCAAAACCAGACAACTAATCAGATGCATGTCAATGCACCAAAGTCAAAGCAAGTGTGGCACAAGGCCATAAAAGTCAAGTCATGAGGCATACAGCCCGAAAGTCATACAAACCAAACAGACAAATAGCATCAACCCTCAGCAGGGGCATCGTCTGATGAATCATCAATGTATATAACATCCCCTGGTGGAGTGCTGCTAGAGGTCGCAGCTCCAGGAAACGTGTGACGATACCACTCCTCATACCACGTCACCTGTAGTGAGCAGATCCCAGAAACGTCGGATGCGAGAGCGTCGAGTCGGCGATCGAAGGACCGAAACTCTGAGTTGACCTCCTGGTGCCAGAGCTCGGAGATATGTGGCTCGCGCTGCATCAACTACTCTAACTCCTCAACCTGCCAGCGTAGGTGAGGAGCCCAATCATCATAATCCTCAGCACCAGCGGACGGCTCCTGATCAGGGGCTGCTCCTGGTAACTCCCCCACATGTCGTCGATCCTTCCACCTCAGCCCCTGTGATCTGACAACAATGCCAGACTGGGCCATCATGCGACGATCAATTCGACAGTCCTGTCGAATCATGGGTACAATGCAGCCCTGTGAAATGTCAATGCCAACCGACTCCAGCCAGGCAGTGATGATGTGGCCAAACGACATGTAAACTGTTTGGCCGTACATCTGACTGTGGACAATGATGGAGAAATAGACTGAAGCCACTGGGTCAAAGTCTAACTGCTGATGCATCCCGTAGAGCATCAAGCAGTGGAACGGGTGAATCTCATCTAGGTGTTTTGAAGTAGTCGGGAGGAGACAATTCGTGATGATCTTAAACAAAACATACTCAATGGGGGAAAGGCGAAGAGCAGGAAATGTGGGAAAATCACGGGTGCGCTCACCGGAACCCCTTGGTTTGGGATGACCTAGAAAATACTCGTAGATGGAATCAGGAGTGACTCCATCAAAGGGAACCAGAAAAGGATCAGGAAGATAATGGTAGAGAGAAAAATCATTTTCTGACCAGCGACAGCCAAGAAAGTCAGTGAAAATAGATCGATTAAAACTAAGGTCAACACTGGCGACACGGGTTCTCCACCCCGTGCCCTCCCCACTGACCATGTTGTTATAGAATTCAGAGACCAAATCAAAGTTGATTGGCCTCTCAAGGTAAAGAATGGATTGAAGATTATAATGTTCAATAATTTGCCGGACTGTTGGACAATGTTCGTAGATGAAGGTTTGGTCCACAGTTTGACATGGCATTAGTTTGAAGTTGTGCCATTGAAAATCTAGAGCATAATAAATGTTTTGAAACCTAGTATGTGGAGGTGGAGGAGGTCTCGAAGGAGGTGTAGATGATGAAGGGCCTTTGCCCTTTGAGCTTTCCTCCACTTGGTCTTTCCCCTTGGATGATTTTCTAAAGGATTTAAAAGATTGATCATAGATGTGAACATAGATTTAATCAAATACCCAAGATTTGATCACAGGAAGAATAATCAGGTGAACACATAAGTTTGATCAAGAACACAGGATTTGATTTAATCAGTGGAGTCAGATACAGTCACGACACCAAGTTGATACAAATCAAAGGATCACAAAGGTAAGAGTTGATCAAAAGTCAAATAACATAGAGGTTTGATAGAGTTTAGGTCATAGCATAAGCAAGGTCACGGCAAACACCACAAGATAAAAACCTTGATTAGCACAAACTCATAATCAATGAACTGATCTGCAAGAAAAACAAAAACTCACTTAGGTGCCATTGATGTTGATTTGGGAGGATCTTGAAGGCTGGAAGGAGAGTTTGCTTAGGGGAAGTTCTCGACGCAAGAGAGAAGCGCAAGACCTTGAGCGAGAAAGGAACTCGGACAGGGAAGAGCTTGCAGAACACCTTCTCAGGATCGCACGCACAACAAGAAGAAGAAGACTCGTATGCGCAAGGAAAAAGGAGAGGGTGGGTTCGACGCTAAGAGGTTTTGGTCGGCTAGGGCTTGGGAAGTGAAGAGAACCCGTGATTAAACCGGTTGGTGGATCGGTCCTCCAACCGCAATTTAATGCATTTGAACGGATCACCGTTCGATCTGATAGCGCCCAGACCGATCAGGCAGGCTCTTGATCGATCGACTGATCGATCAGGAAGCGATCAGTAGGATTCGGAGAGTGTTCTGTGAGCCTCCTGATCGGTCTGTGGACCGATCATCACGGGGTGCTGGATCGGTCTGGGGACCGATCCAGGCCAGCACAGAACGTTTAGACAAAATTTCCCCAAGTCTCTGTGACCCCTCTGATCGGTCTGTGGACCGATCACCACAGGAGAGAGCCAGATCGGTCCGGTGACCGATCAGCCATACTCCTGATCGGTCCAGTGACCGATCAGGGTTCTTGATACTCCCTGATACGATCTGAAACTTTCAGTTTCAGGCTTTCACACGATTTCTGAAGGGATCTGATGAAAGATATCGATCTTGGAAGTGATCCCTTGACTATAATTGATCCCTAAACAAGGATCAAAGGTCCTTTGGTTTGAACAAATCACTTTGCTCCCCTCAATTGGAGTCAAACTCAATCAAAAATCATTCAAACAAGTTTGTATTAAATTCAAGTTTCCAATCAAGTTTCCTTGATTGGAATGTCCAAGTATGATCATGAAGCCAAATACACATCTGTTATGCATTGGTTTTCCCCATACTTGGTCATCGAAGTGATTTTTATTTCGTCAACTTAATTTCTCAAGGGATGCATTGACATTTTGAGAAATTGAGTTGAACCTAACATCTCACCCCATTTCTAGCAAACAGAAACGTTTTGTTGAACCTTATAGTTTGTGTGAGATGCCCCCAAAGTTACCCAATTGCTTCCCAACAATTAGAACTAATCATGAAGTGTTTTGAATGCATTTTAAAACCTATGAAGCACGATACATTCCCAACTCCCTCCTTAAGAAGCTAAACTCATTTTTAGGGAGTGGTTTAGTGAAAATGTCTGCTAAATTTGATTTGGACTCTATATAAGAGAGTACAACATCTCCTCTAGCAACATAATCTCTAATGAAGTGGTGACGCACTTCAATATGCTTAGTCCTAGAGTGATGGACTGGATTCTTGGTTAGGTTAATTGTGCTAATATTGTCACACAACACTTGCACACCTTTGTAGCTTAATCTATAGTCCTCTAGAGTATGAATCATCCACAACAATTGCGATATGCTCTCTCCTATAGCAATATATTCTACCTCGGTCGTGGAGAAAGCAACACAATGTTGCTTCCGACATGACCAACTAACTAAAGATGATCCTAGGAATTGGCAACCCCCACTCGTGCTTTTCCGATCCAACTTACATCCAACGTAGTCAGAATCGGTATAGCCAATTAGGTCAAATGATTCGGTACGGGGGTACTAAAGACCAACACTAATTGTGCCCTTAAGGTATCTCAAAATTCGTTTAACAACAATTAAATGAGATTCATTGGCACACAGTTGATATCTAGTGCACATACCCACAGCAAAAAGTATATTAGGTTGACTAGCTGTGAGGTATAGCAAACTACCTATCATGCTTCGATATTGAGTCAAATCAACGGGTTTACTACTCTCATCATTGTCTAATCTTGTGTTTGTAGCCATGAGAGTGGTTACCTCTTTTGAATCACTCATGTTGAATTTTCGAAGCATCTCTTGTGTGTATTTCGATTGGTGCACATGGATCCCATCTCGGGTTTGTTTGATTTCAAGTCCATGGAAGAAAGTCAACTCTCCCCTAGACTCATTTCAAATTCACTCTCCTTGTGTCCAATGAACTCATTTAAATAGCCCTTGTCGTTTAAGCCACAAATAATGTCATCGACATATACTTGGGCTACAAAAATATTATCACCATCTCTCCGTAGAAACAGTGTAGGGTCTATTTGGCCTCTTACAAAGCCTTTTTCAATTAAGAATGTCGACAACCGCTCATACCAAGCTCGGGGTGCTTGTTTAATGCCATAAAGTGTTTTCTTGAGCTTGAACACGTGGTTTGGGAATTCGGTACTCTCAAACCCCGGAGGTTGTTCGACATAGACCTCTTCTCTAATCAAACCATTTAGAAAGGCCGATTCGACATCCATTTGATATAACTTGAAACCCCGATGTGCTGCAAATGTTGGGACCGGGTGCATGTTGATAAGGATACGAGTTCGTAAAATTTTAAATTTTTACGTGCAGCGGAAGAATTAGCATAAAATAATTTCTCAAATTATTTTAACCACGTATCTAGCATGCAACCTTATGATGTGTGGACATGATCATAAATTAAAACATTGCGAAAAGTAAACTAATTTACTTTGTACCTCTCGTAACTCGAAGTAAGGGACGAGATCCACCCGTAGCGTCCCTTGGAAGCTCCGCCTCTATTCGCATCCACGCCGAGTTCTCTTCGGGATGACTTCACAAAGTCACGAGTTTTGTGCCGACGAGAACTACTAGATTCTCTAAAGGCACAACTAGAAGATCAAGAGAGAAGAAAGGAAACTAACCACCAAGAAACGGAATCTCAATTCCGAGAAGGGAAGGAAGGAGTCGCGATCCGCTTCTTCTTCTTCGGGATGTTCTTGGTGGATGAAGCTCTCGGCCACCCTTGGGATGTGCGCCGGCCCTAGGGGAGGAGAGAGAGCCGGCCCTAGAGGGAGAGGGGCGCCGGCCCTAGAGAGAGAGAGAGTTAGAGAGAGAGAGGGAGCTACTAATCTCTTGATTACTCAATTGGAATTAAGGGCATCTCCTTTGCCAAGTCTCCCTCTTAACGGAATTTTCATAAGAAATTTATCCTATAAATTTTTCTTATGAATTATTCCGTTTAAGCCAAGTTTTATTATAACTAACTTTATAATAAAACAAATACATCTCTCCTTTTATTATGGAATAAATTTTACAAGAAATTTATAAATTTTCTTATTATGGAAAAATCAATTCATAATTGATTTTATAAAATTAAAATAAACCATTCCATGGATCATTTTAATTTCCATAAAATGAATAAATTTCTACAAATTTCTTTATATAAATTTCTTTATACAATTTTATTTATTCATAATTTATAAAACAAATCGCGCTAGATTTATTTTATTAATTAAACCAAATAAATTGGTTTCTCCCCAAGGTTGTGGCCGGCCAAACCAAAGAGGTTTGGCACCCTCTTTGGCCGGCCAAACCGAGCCGAACCCGTCACGAATTAAACTCATTTAATTCGCCCAATAAGCCTTCAAAAGACTTAGCCATTTTAAGTTTCCGTTGCGCCTCTGATTAACTCAGATTCGACTTATTTCTCTTGATTGGAAAATCCAATTTTCAACTCGTTTTAAATCCCTCGGATTACTCGTAGTGCGTGTGACTAAATAGGCTTTCGATTTATGTTGGCCGTCTATAATCAACTAATTATAGAACGATCATGAGTGGCACCTAGTAGTACATCATGACCCCCAATTAATCGAAAGATCAACGGTTGACCTCAGAAGTAATTCTGAAACCCTTCAGCAGCTCTAATGAATCGTGCCTCATTCCTTTCACCACCTTATACCCACTTGGTTCAGGACATGGTCTGTTTGTGTCAGTCCCCACTAGACTGACTACGTCACACCTAGCCCAAGTAGTGTCTTTCACGTCCTTTGGATTTCTAATTACTCTCATGTATTTAAGAGACTCGCACTCTAAACATGATGTGCTCTGGCCAGAGGCTTTGAGTAACAATCCGATGATAGGCCTGGGTATACATCTCGTCGCAAGGAGTGGTGAATCCTTTGTAGGCTGTTCAATCATCTTCGGGCACTTCGGCTTATACCCAATCATCCTGGGTCCACACCTCCTTGGAGATGCTTGCTTAAGATGTTAAAGTATAATTCTCCATGACCAAGATGACTTGAACACCGCAAGTCAAAGGAACATCGCACTTAAGCTGCAGTAAGAACTTCATTGACAAATCTATGTAGATTACCTTATGAAGTTTTACAGCTAGTCACTCCAATGAACTAGTTCCCTTAACTAGCATCCATGTTTATCTCCGGATATCCCAATGTCACCAGCCAGTGAGAATCAGCAGATTAGAGAATAACCCATGCTAGTCTCAACAAAATTGATAGTATCCATTTTTATCAATTCATCGACTAGGGATAATTTCAATACTTCATAATTGCACATGTAGAGATAATCACTAGTTGTGATCCCATCACAAATTCTCTTATGCTGTGAATTGTATTGCGGACATTCAGTAGATGAGTTTAAGATCCTAATCAAATACACAAACATGTATACTCAAATAGTGAATTATCATTTATTAAAATAAATGTTTACAATCATAAGGCGATTGCCTTAGGACACTTCTCTCATATCACTAACAAACTCCCACTTGGCCTAATGCCAATCGCTACGGTATCCAATACCACAGGCTCTAACATGACCCTCAAACTTACTCTGAGGTATGACCTTAGTTAAAGGATCCGCTAAATTCCTTTCAGTGAGAATTTTCTCAATTTGTATGTCATTCCTACTTATAATCTCTCTGATCAGATGATAGCGGCGAAGCACGTGTTTGGATTGCTGATGAGACCTTGGTTCCTTTGCTTGTGCAATAGCTCCATTGTTGTCGCAGTAAACCGGCACTGCTTCATCAATGGTTGGAAGCACGCCAAGTTCGGAGACAAACTTCTTGATCCAGACTGCTTCCTTTGCTGCTTCCGAAGCTGCGATATATTCCGCTTCCGTGGTAGAATCCGCTACGGTGTCTTGTTTGGAACTTTTCCAACTTACCGCGCCTCCATTCAAAGTAAATACGTATCCAGACTGCGATTTGGAGTCATCCTTATCTGTCTGGAAACTGGCATCTGTATACCCACGTATTACCATATCTCCTTCTCCATATATTAGGAACACATCCTTAGTTCTTCTTGTTAGTGATATGAGAGAAGTGTCCTAAGGCAATCGCCTTATGATTGTAAAACATTTATATTAATAAATGATAATTCACTATTTGTGTATACATGCTTGTGTATTTGATTGGGATCTTAAACTCATCTACTGAATGTCCGCAATACAACTCACAGCATAAGAGAATTTGTGATGAGATCACAACTAGTGATTATCTCTAAATGCGTAAATGTGAAGTATTGAAAATATCCCTAGTCGATGAATTGATAAAAACGGACACTATCAATTCTGTTGAGGCTAGCATGGGTTATTCTCTAATCAGCTGATTCTCACTGGCTGGTGACATTGGGATGTCCGGAGATAAACATGGATGCTAGTTAAGGGAACTAGTTCATTGGAGTGACTAGCTGTAAGACTTCATATGGGAATCTACATGTAGATATGTCAATGAAGATCTTACTGCGGCTTAAGTGCGATGTTCCTTTGACTTGCGGTGTTCAAGTCATCTTGGTCATGGAGACTTATACTTTGACATCTTAAGCAAGCATCTCCAAGGAGGTGTGAACCCAGGATGATCGGGTATAAGCCGAAGTGCCCGAAGATGTTTGAACAGCCTACAAAGGATTCACCACTCCTTGCGAGGAGATGTATACCCAGGCCTATCGTCGGATTGTTACTCAAAGCCTCTGGCCAGAGCATATCATGTTTAGAGTGAGAGTCTCTAAAATACATGAGAGTAATTAGAAATCCAAACGACGAGTAAGACATTACTTGGGCTAGGTGTGACGTAGTCAGCCTAGTGGGGACTGACACCATAGACCGTGTCCTGAACCAAGTGGGTATAAGGTGGTGAAGGGAATGGGGCACGATTCATTAGAGCTGCTGAAGGGTTTCAGAATAATTTCTTCTGAGGTCAAACCGTTGATCTTTCGATTAATTGGGGATCATGATGTACTACTAGGTGCCACTCATGATCGTTCTATAATTAGTTAATTATAGACGGCCAACATAAATCGAAAGCCTATTTAGTCACATGCACTACGAGTAATCCGAGGGATTTAAAACGAGTTGAAAATTGGATTTTCCGATCAAGAGAAATAAGTCGAATCTGAGTTAATCAGAGGCGCAATGGAAGCTAAAAATGGCTAAGTCTTTTGAAGGCTTTTGGGCGAATTAAATGAGTTTAATTCGCGACCGGTTCGGGTCGGTATTGGCCGGCCAAAGAGGGTGTTAACCCTCCTTGGGTGGCCGGCCATTAAAGGGAGAAAAACCAATTTAATTGGTTTAATTAATAAGATAAATCAAGCACGATTTATTTTATAAATTATGGATAAATAAATTTGTATAAAGAAATTTATATAAATAAATTTATAGAAATTTATTTTTTTATGGAAGATTAAAATAATCCATGAATTGGGTTTATTTTAATTTTATAAAATCAATTATGAATTGATTTTTCCATAATAAGAAAGTTTATAAATTTCTTATAAAATTTATTCCATAATTTAAAGAGAAGAAGAATTAGTTTTTATTATAAATTAGTTTATAATAAAGACTTGGTTTAAACGGAATTAATTCATAAAAATTTATAGGATAAATTTCTTATGATAAATAATTAGTTTTATTATAAAGTTAGTTATAATAAAATTCATAAGAAAATTTATAGAATAAATTTCTTATGATAACTAATTTGTTTTATTATAAATGGTTATAATAAGACTAGGCTTAAACGGAATAAGCAATAAGAAAATTTATAAGATAAATTTCTTATAACTAATTCCGTTAATTCCGTTAATTCGGTTTAGAGGGAGACTTAGCAAAGGAGTTGCTACTATATAAAGGAACCAAAGGCTAGCCCTTAATTCCAATTCAAGTAATTGAATTATAGAGCTCTCCCTCTCTCTCTTAATCTCTTCTCTTCTCTTCTCCCTCTCCCTCTCTTGCCTAGGGCCGGCGCCCACTTGGAGCCTAGGGTCGGCGCCCACTTGGTGACTTAGGGCCGGCGCAACTCCTCCCTTAGTTGAGGTTGGCGTGAGCTTCAAGAAGAAGAAGGAGAACCCGAACGCGAAGAAGAAGAAGCGGATAGCGATTCCTCTCTTCCCGGAATTTGATTCCGTTACTTCGTTGGTTAGTTTTTCATTATTTTCTCTTATCCTTCTAGTTGTGCCTTCCGAGAATCTAGTAGTTCTCGTCGGCACAAAACTCGTGACTTTGCGAAGTCATCCCGAAGAGAACTCGGCGTGGACGCGAATAGAGGCGAAGCTTCCAAGGGACGCTACGGTTGGATCTCGTCCCTTTTTTCGAGTTACGCAAGGTACAAAAGTAAATTAGTTTACTTTTTCGCAAACTTTTATTTTATGATTATGTTGATACACTATAAGGTTGCATGCTAGATACGAAGTTAAAATAATTTAGGAAATTATTTTATGCAAACTCTTCCGCTGCACGTAAAAATTTTAAATTTTACGAACTCGTATCCTTGTCGACATGCACCCGGTCCCAACACTTCTTAAGTACTTAAGGATTGTCTTGACAGCCGCCCAATGATCCATTCCTGGATCCGACTGGTATCTGCTTGTGACGCTCAAAGCATACGATACATCGGACCTAGTACATAACATAGCATACATGATAGATCCTATCGCGGATGCATAAGGAATCTTATTCATGCAAATCCTCTCATCTTCTGTGCGCGGACACATAGACTTTGAAAGGTTGATCCCATGCCTGATGGGAAGGTAACCTTTCTTGGATTCCGACATGCTAAACCTTTTTAGCACTCGGTCTATATATGTAGACTGCGAAAGACCAAGCAATCGTTTTGATCTATCTCTATAGATTCTAATCCCAAGGATATAGGTTGCTTCTCCCAGGTCTTTCATGGAGAAAGTTTTGGACAACCAAATTTTAACTGTTTGTAAGACTGATATTTCGTTTCCTATAAGTAAGCTGTCATCGACATATAATACTAGGAATACGACCGCACTCCCACTAACCTTCTTGTACACACAAGGTTCGTCAGGATTTTGTGAGAAATCAAACTCTTTGATTGTCTCATCAAAACGGATGTTCCAGCTCCTAGATGCTTGCTTCAGTCCATATATGGATCGTCGAAGCTTGCACACTTTGGTTTTATCAACCGATGTGAAACCTTCAGGTTGTTTCATGTATACATCCTCAAGCAGGTTTCCATTAAGGAAAGCTGTTTTCACATCCATTTGCCATATCTCATAATCATAATGAGCTGCTATGGCTAGGAGCATCCGAATGGATTTAAGCATAGCTACTGGCGAATAGGTTTCGTCATAATCAATTCCTTATTTTTGACGATATCCTTTTGCCACTAATCTAGCTTTAAAGGCAACAACATTACCTTCCATGTCGGTTTTCTTCTTGAAAACCCACTTGAACCCTATGGGCTTAATCCCTTCAGGTGGGTTAACCAAGTCCCATACTTGATTTTCGTACATGGAATCCATTTCCTACTTCATGGCCTTAAGCCATTTGTCCCTTTCTGAACTTTTCAGAACATCATCATAACTGATAGGTTCGTCATCGCTTATGAGTAACACGTCGTTCGATTCACTTATGAGAAATCCGTATCTCTCTGGAATGTTGCGTGTCCTATCAGACCTACGAAGAGGTGGTGTTGTTTTAGGTTCAACTGATAGCTCATCATTATGAGGTATTGGTTGTGGGTCTAGACTAGGTGTCTCTGTAATGTCTATTGGAGTTTCTTGAACTTCATCAAGTTCAATGCCACTCCCACTGTATTCTTGTAAAAGAAATTCTTTTTCCAGAAATACAGCATGCCTTGAAACAAACACCTTTTGTTCCAAGGGATGATAGAATTGGTAACCCTTCGTTTCCTTAGGGTATCCAATAAATAGACATTTATCAGACTTAGCATCCAATTTGTCTGATACAGTCCACTTCACATAAGCCGGACAACCCCATATCTTAAGGTGAGTTAAGTGGGGTTTCTTACTATTCTATGTCTCATATGGAGTAGTAGAGACTACCTTGGTCGGGACTCTGTTTAGCAAGTAAACAGCTGTCTTAAGTGCATAGCCCCAAAAGGATTTTGGAAGAGTTGCATGATTCATCATTGTCCTAACCATGTCCATCAAGGTTCGGTTGCGCCTCTCAGATACACCATTATGCTGTGGCGTATACGGCGGAGTCCATTGGGACAATATCCCATTGTCCCTAAGATAATCTTGAAACTCTTGACTCAAGTATTCACCACCCCGATCGGATCGAAGTATCTTAATACTTTTGCCAAGCTGTTTCTCTACTTCATTTCTGAACTCATTGAATTTCTCAAAGGCTTCAGATTTGTGTTTCATCAAGAACACATACCCAAATCATGAGTGATCATCGATAAAGGTGATGAAGTAGCTATAGCCTCCTTGTGCAAGAGTTGACATTGGTCCACATACATCAGTATGTATTAGACCAAGCAACTCTCCCACTGGATTACCTTTTTCGGAAAAGGGTAATTTGGTCATCTTGCCTTTTAAGCATGATTCGCATGTATCAAATGAACCGGGTTCAAATGATTCCAAAATTCCACATCGGTGTAATTCGGTCATGCGTTTCTTACTTACATGGCCAAGACGGCAATGCCAAGTGTAGGAGTCTATTCGATTATCTATTCGAGCACGTTTGTTGCTTACTTCGATCTTGAAAATGTCACTGGATAAATCTAACGTGTAGATACCATTGCATAAAGTTCCATTCCCATAAAGAACGCCATTTAAAGTTATGTAACAACAATTGTTACTAAAAGTTAAATGCTAACCCTTTTCATTCAAACATGAAATAGATACAATGTTCTTTATTAACGAAGGAACAAAATAACAATTATCCAATTCTAAGACACGTCCAGTGGGGAGCTTCAGCAAATATGTTCCGATGGCAACAGCAGCAATCTTTGCTCCATTCCCAACTCATAAATTTGCTTCTCCTTTGACGAGTCTTCTTCTATTCCTTAGCCCCTGTATGTCATTACATATATGTGAGCTACACCCAGTATCAAGTACCCAGGAATTAGAGGAAATAGAGTGACATTCAATAACGAAGATACCTGAAGAGGATGGGGCATCGGATGCCTTATTCTTCAAGGACTCAAGATAAACCTTGCAGTTTCTTCGCCAGTGACCCTCCTTGCCACAACGATGGCAAGTTCCTTTTGGTTTCTTTTCAGTCTTTTTGGCCTTTTTCTTCTTTCCTTTATTCTGTTCTTTGGCCTTCCTCTTAGAACCTTTCTTCGAGGAACCAACTAACAGAACCGTCAAAAAATCCTGCTTTACAGAAGGCTCTACAGTCTTCAGCAGGTTGAGCAACTCAGGAATGGTAGTTTCCAGCTTGTTCATCCGATAGTTCATCACAAATTGTGAATAACTCTTGGTTAAACAATGCAGAATTATGTCAATACTTAGTTCATGATCCATTGCAAAACTGAGTGTATTTAGTCGCTCAATGTATCCCAACATCTTTAACACAAATTGTGAGGCAGAAGTGCCTTCCTGTATCTTAGAGGTGAAGAGGAGTCTGGAGACTTCGAACCTTTCGGATCTCGCCTGCTCTTCGAACAACTCATGAAGATGGAAGATGATGGTATAAGCATCCATATGCTTATGCTACTTTTTCAACTCAGGTACCATAGAGGCTAGCATAATGCAACTCGTAAGTTCAGAATCAATCACATGTTTCTGATAGGCCACTAACTGTTCTGGAGTTGCACCCTCTGGTGGACGGTTGGGAAGTTGATCTTCAATGACATAAGCAAGCTTCTCTGCCTTGAGGACTATCCTCAGGTTTCGAGGCCAGTCCATGAAGTTCGGCCCAGTCAGTTTATTGGTGTCCAAAATGGAACACAAGTTTGGAGAAGACATGATCGAGTGATTAACCTAGAAATACAAATTGAGCTTATGTGAGAAGAATGATAAAGAATGTATCAATATACATTAATTAAAATCCTATTTATTTTTCAAATTGAATAACCCTTTTTATCAATTCGGGAGATCGTAGGAGCATCTCCAAATAGGTTGATATCCAACCATAGATAAAAACAACCATGGCTGTGGCCATCAAGTTATTCTTAGCTATGAAGGTAGGTAATTATACCGATTACACATCACATATATGTAACTATCACTTTATGCTATCAACTAATTGAATGTTTACATAAATCATTGGGTTGTTAACTCATTAACAAGTATGTAACAATGTACATAGCACCCAACTGCACCTCTCTTTACATCGACCTTGGCTGTGGCACAACAAATCGATGCTCCAAGCTTAAGGCTGACCTATTAATCAAGAAATAGTTTTAATATGGTTGGAGCTCATTCAACCGCTTAGTCAGGCTTGGATGTGTCCAACAACCAAAACTAAGGATTGACCTCTGACTCCAACTATATTATTCATAAACTAATTCTATGGTTTGAACATGTTGAGGTTCAAGCCGGGCATGGATGTGTCCATCAACCCAAACAAGAAACAAAACTCCGATTTTAACCATATTAATGGAAGGTGTTGGCCTTAAAATTTTGTAAGGGGTTTTGGGTCTCATCCTTTCTTTTCTAAGCACATTCATGACATATAATTATGTCATGACTAACGATTTCCTTAATAATGTATGTATGTGACTTAATTTATCAAGTCTCATTAAATGAATTAGGAACCGGATTTCCTAATTCTAATTTCATACTTTATTTAAGGAATTGTTTTGGGAAATAATTTCCTAAATTGTCATAATCAATTCCGAAAATAATATGTTTTAAGACTTTGATTTCTCTAAATCAAATCTTATTAAATTAAGAGAGAGATTCCCTTAATTCAACCACATATTATTTTCATGAAAATCTCATTTAAGAAAACTCTATAGGAAACCATTTTCCTAATTAATTTTGGAGACAACAATATGTAAGAGCATCACCTCTTAAATCATATTTTATTTATGGATTTAATTAATTACAATAAATTGTTTTCTAAGGGTGGCTCCCCGAGGCTCATATACCTAAAGAAAAGAAATTTGTCGTAAATTCAATTTGGTCCGCTTCGGAAGCGTAACCAAATTAAACATGACAATTTCATTTAAAATTGGGAAATTAAATTACAACAACTAACTTTAAATTGGACGGCTCCCCGAGGCTCAATCCAAAATAAAGAATTTTGTTGACAATTTAGAAATCAATTCAAATTTAATTGTCAATTAATTGTCCATAAATTTGTCTAGACTTTCTTGAAAGAAAGTGCCCAAAATTGCGAGATTTCATAATAGGTTTTCAGAATAATTGTAAGTTTCTGGTACAAAGAAAACTTACATATTTTCAAAATTGGAAAATTTCTAAAATAGAAAATTTCCAAAATTGAAAGTTTCCAAAGATGGGAAGTTTTCACAATTATTATAAAATTTCAGAAACTAGAAAATTTCAAAAGTTTACAAAATTTCATGAGGATTTCCAAACATAGAAATTCCTAAATCTAAAATTTATTATAATTTGAAAGTTTCCATAATTGAAAAATTTTCCAAAATTGAGATTATGACAAAGTATTCCGCAAAACAATTATATGATTATGTCGAACACTAACCGGCTCTGATACCACTGTTGGGACCGGGTGCATGTTGACAAGGATACGGGTTCGTAAAATTTTAAATTTTTACGTGCAGCGGAAGAATTAGCACAAAATAATTTCTCAAATTATTTTAACCACGTATCTAGCATGCAACCTTATGATGTGTGGACATGATCATAAATTAAAACTTTGCGAAAAGTAAACTAATTTACTTTGTACCTCTCGTAACTCGAAGTAAGGGACGAGATCCAACCGTAGCGTCCCTTGGAAGCTCCGCCTCTATTCGCGCCCACGCCGAGTTCTCTTCGGGATGACTTCGCAAAGTCACGAGTTTTGTGCCGACGAGAACTACTAGATTCTCTAAAGGCACAACTAGAAGATCAAGAGAGAAGAAAGGAAACTAACCACCAAGAAACGGAATTTCAATTCCAAGAAGGGAAGGAAGGAGTCGCGATCCGCTTCTTCTTCTTCGGGATGTTCTTGGTGGATGAAGCTCTCGGCCACCCTTGGGATGTGTGCCGGCCCTAGGGGAGGAGAGAGAGCCGGCCCTAGAGGGAGAGGGGCGCCGGCCCTAGAGAGAGAGAGAGTTAGAGAGAGAGAGAGGGAGCTACTAATCTCTTGATTACTCAATTGGAATTAAGGGCTTGCCTTTGGTTCCTTTGTATAGTAGCATCTCCCTTGCCAAGTCTCCATCTTAACGGAATTTTCATAAGAAATTTATCCTATAAATTTTTCTTATGAATTATTCCGTTTAAGCCAAGTTTTATTATAACTAACTTTATAATAAAACAAATACATATCTCCTTTTATTATGGAATAAATTTTACAAGAAATTTATAAATTTTCTTATTATGGAAAAATCAATTCATAATTGATTTTATAAAATTAAAATAAACCATTCCATGGATCATTTTAATTTCCATAAAAAGAATAAATTTCTACAAATTTCTTTATATAAATTTCTTTATACAATTTTATTTATCCATAATTTATAAAACAAATCGCGCTAGATTTATTTTATTAATTAAACCAAATAAATTGGTTTCTCCCCAAGGTTGTGGCCGGCCAAACCAAAGAGGTTTGGCACCCTCTTTGGCCGGCCAAACCGAGCCGAACCCGTCGCGAATTAAACTCAATTAATTCGCCCAATAAGCCTTCAAAAGACTTAGCCATTTTAAGTTTCCGTTGCGCCTCTGATTAACTCAGATTCGACTTATTTCTCTTGATTGAAAAGTCCAATTTTCAACTCGTTTTAAATCCCTCGGATTACTCGTAGTGCGTGTGACTAAATAGGCTTTCGATTTATGTTGGCCGTCTATAATCAACTAATTATAGAACGATCATGAGTGGCACCTAGTAGTACATCATGACCCCCAATTAATCGAAAGATTAACGGTTGACCTCAGATGTAATTCTGAAACCCTTCAGCAGCTCTAATGAATCGTGCCTCATTCCTTTCACCACTTTATACCCACTTGGTTCAGGACATGGTCTGTTTGTGTCAGTCCCCACTAGACTGACTACATCACACCTAGCCCAAGTAGTGTCTTTCTCGTCCTTTGGATTTCTAATTACTCTCATGTATTTAAGAGGCTCGCACTCTAAACATGATGTGCTCTTGCCAGAGGCTTTGAGTAACAATCCGACGATAGGCCTGGCTATACATCTCCTCGCAAGGAGTGGTGAATCCTTTGTAGGCTGTTCAAACATCTTCGGGCACTTCGGCTTATACCCAATCATCCTGGGTCCACACCTCCTTGGAGATGCTTGCTTAAGATGTTAAAGTATAATTCTCCATGACCAAGATGACTTGAACACCGCAAGTCAAAGGAACATCGCACTTATGTTGCAGTAAGAACTTCATTGACAAATCTATTTAGATTACCATATGAAGTTTTACAGCTAGTCACTCCAATGAACTAGTTCCCTTAACTAGCATCCATGTTTATCTCCGGACATCCCAATGTCACCAGCCAGTGAGAATCAGCTGATTAGAGAATAACCTATGCTAGTCTCAACAGAATTGATAGTGCCCATTTTTATCAATTCATCGACTAGGGATAATTTCAATACTTCACAATTGCACATGTAGAGATAATCACTAGTTGTGATCCCATCACAAATTCTCTTATGCTTTGAATTGTATTGCGGACATTCAGTAGATGAGTTTAAGATCCCAATCAAATACACAAACATGTATACTCAAATAGTAAATTATCATTTATTAAAATAAATATTTACAATCATAAGGCGATTGCCTTAGGACACTTTTCTCATATCACTAACAGCAATTGCAAGCATCAGTCGGATGGACTCTAATCATGCCATGGGAGCATAGGTCTCATCATAATCAAGGTCTTCAACTTGGCTACTAAGCGTGCCTTGTTTCTTATGATTTCTCCCTTATGGTTCAATTTGTTCTTGAAGACCCATTTGGTTCCAATGATGGTGGTCTTCTTAGGTCTAGGGACTAAGTCCCAAACTTGACTTCTTTCGAATTGACCTAGTTCATCTTGCATCGCAATGATACAATCGAGATCATTTAATGCTTCATCAATTTTTCTGGGTTCAATTTTGGAAATTAGAGCAACTTCATTAGCCTCATTCCGGAAGAATGATCTAGTCCTAACCCCATGATGTATGTCTCCAACAATTTGGTCTTGGGGATGACTAGAGGCTAATCTAGTTTGCCTAGGTGTTGGTGGTGCATCTTGAATGGTTTCACTAGACACAAGCTCAGCCTCAGGATCCGGCTGATCTATGGGTTGTCCAGGCTCACCGTCATCAGATTCATCACCATCAACAACATTTGGACTTTCATTCAAACTTAGTCTCCTAAGTTCGAATTGAACTTCATCTTCTGGTTGTTTATTGGCCTTTGGAATTTCTTCAAAGACAACATCAGAAGATTCTTCAACCAATCTAGATTTCTTATTGTAGACCCGGTAGGCTTTGCTAACTAGGGAGTACCCGACTAGTATCACTTCATCAGCCTTTGTCGTGAACTTTCCAAGATGATCCTTGGTGTTTAGGAAGAACACCTTACAACCAAACACCCTAAGGTGTTTAACCGTAGGTGGTTTCCCAAACCAAAGTTCATGGGGAGTCTTACCTAAGAATCTATGGATGAGGACTCGATTTTGCACATAGCAAGCCGTGTTTACAACTTCGGCCCACAAGTAACTCGGTAATGAGTACTCATTGAGCATGCTTCGTGTAGCCTTTTGTAGAACACGGTTCTTCCTCTTTACAACACCATTTTGTTGTGGTGTTCTAGGTGTGGAGAACTCATGTCTATACCCTCTATCTTGACAAAATTCCAAAAACCTTTGATTTTGAAATTCGCCTCCATGATCACTTCTAATTATCTTAATTGTTGATGATTTTTCATTTTCAACTCTTCTACAAAAGGAATTTTTCATTTTCAACTCTTCTACAAAAGGAAATGAAAATATCTAAGGTTTGATCCTTATATTTAAGAAAATAAGTCCATGTATATCTAGTAAAATCATCAATGATAAAAAAGCAATATCTACTTCCATTTAATGATGTGATAGTGCAACAATCAAATAGATCTATGTAAATTAAATCTAATGCGGTAGATGTACTTACAGCGCTTTTACCTTTATGTGCAGATTTTGTTTGCTTACCCATTTGACATGCATCACAAATCTTTTCTTTCTCATACTTGATGCTTGGCAAGCCACGAACTAATCCCTTGTTGGCCAACTTCCGGATGTTCTTCATGCTCACATGTGCTAGCCTCCGGTGCCAAAGGGTGGACTCCTCTTCTTTTGACATGAGACACTTAGCAAAAGCATTAATAGCACTTTTAAAAGAAACTTGATAAATATTATCTATTCTTCTTCCTACTAGTACCGTGTCAAGAGTGTCATGTTGTCTAACTAGATATTGACTTGGTTGAAAATCAATTGTGTAACCCGCATCACACAATTGACTAACACTTAGGAGATTAAATGTCATCCCCTTGACTAGAAGGACATTTGAAATTCTAAGACATTCAGATATTTGAATGTCCCCTATTCCTATAAACTTAAAACTACCATTGTTACCAAATGAAACATTACCTCTACTTTTTCTTTGAAGGGTACTAAACAATGATCTATCCCCGATCATGTGTTTAGAGCATCCACTATCAACGAACCAAGTTGATAGATGCTCCCCCTCAATCATAACCTACACAATTCGAAAAATGGAAGATTTAGGTACCCACACCTTGGGACCTAAAGCATCTACTAAACAAGACTTAGGCACCCATGCCTTGACAACTTTCTTTTGAGCCCTAGGTGTCTTAGATTGTCTCATATCAGTCCTAAACATCAAAGACACAAATGATAGTTCTTTGGGTCGGTAACCAATACCGGCCCTATTGTAGACCGCCCTTTAGGCATTCCAAATCATGTCTAGGGTCTTTGAGCTTGTTGAGAACTTCTCAAGAATATTCTTGAGTCTCTCAACTTCGCTCTTTAATGATTTATTTTCATCCTCTAACAATTCAACATGTAAATCATCTACATCCTCAACCCTAGAGGATTTTAAATGTTCAATCTTAATTTTCAAAGATTTAATCTCATCCTCTAACATTTCAACATGCAAGTCATCTATGTTCTCATCCCTAGATGACTTCAATTGTTCAACTTCTAATTGCAATGATTTAACCCTATTTTTTGATTTTTTCAGCATATTGGTTAAGCATGCAATTGCTCTATAACATTTTTCAAGTTCGGGAGAGGTTACCTCTTCATCATCTGAAGATGATGAAGCCGCTTTTGAGGAGTCGGAGGATTCATCACTGCTTTCTTCTCCTCCAAGAGCCATGAGTACCATATGCCGTGTACTCTTCTCCTCCTTTTCTTCATCGGATGAACTTGAGTAGGATTCATCCCAAGTGGCCTTCAAGGCCTTCTTCTTTTTCTTGGATTTTTCTTCCTTCTTCTTGGATCTCTCCTCCTTCTTCTTTAGCTTTGGGCATTCACTCTTGAAATGCCCTTTCCTGCCACACTCATAACAAGAAGCATTAGACTTATCAACTTTAGCTTCACTAGGGTTACCTTTACCCTTGAAGCGTCGACCCCTTCTCATCATCCTTCTCACAAAATTTGCCATCTCGGAGGAAGAAGACCCGCTGCCATCTTCCTCGGAATCGGACTCGAATTCGGAAGAAGATGAAGATGAAGATGAAGATGAAGAGACTTCCTTCTCCTTCTTCTTCTTGTTGGATCTTTCCCCTACAACTAAGGCAATCCCCTTCTCCTTGGGGCCTTTGTTAGCCATTTCATGCAATTCCATTTCACAAAATAAATCATCTAACTTGACAATTGATAAATCCTTGGAAACTTTGTAGGCATCCACCATGGATGACCACAAAGCATTCCTTGGAAATGCTTTTAACACATACCTCACAAGGTCGCGGTTCTCGACCTTTTCATCAATAGAATGAAGACCATTGAGGACTTCCTTGAACCGGCTATGAAGTTCACTTACGGTTTCGTTCTCCTTCATGGAGAGATTTTGAAGTTGGTTGAGGAACAAATCCCTCTTGGCAATTCTTGAATCTCGGGTGCCCTCGTGGAGTTCTATGAGGTTGTTCCACAAGCCTTTTGCACTTGTGAATGGACCAACCTTGATGAGTTGGTCTTTGTTCATGCCGTATTATAGGGTGACCACCGCCTTCGCGTCGGCTTCACTCTTTCGAGTTTGTTCAGCCGTCCACTGCCAAAATTCAAGTTCTTTGCCTTCATCATCCTTTGGAGGGGTAAACCCTCCTTCACCGCGAACCAAGTGTTGATGTCCATCTTTAAGTAATATTCCATCTTCGATCTCCAATATTGGAAATCTGCGCCATCGAAGAAGGGAGGTCGGGTGGTGCTAAAGCCTTCTCTCAAAGCTATTTTTGATAGCTCTCGGTTGTTAATCCGCTTGTATAGAGCCCCAAGTTCTGATACCACTTGTTGGAACTCAGATGGCTAGAGAGGGGAGGTGAATATAGCCAAACACTTGGACTTTCACACTTATCGATTTTCTGCACTTTAATCGTTAGTAGCACAGCGGAAGCACAATAAAACAGAGTATTTGCAGAAAACTAAACCCTAAACTATGAGCAAACACAAGAACGCTATCAAGAGGATTTACAAGGTTTCGGGATAACTTGCCCCTATTCCTTGGCGTGCCCTTAAGGAGGGCGATCCCTTGATCGTCGGCAGATCAAGCCCCCGAAAATCCGGATAGAAAGCAACCTCCTTCTCGGTGGAGTAACCTCTCCACAGCATTTCAACAAGGATGAAGTTTTAAGCACAATGAAACACAAGAAAGATCTTACTTAGCACTTAGGACAGGCAAGAACACAAGCAGCGCTTCACTCAAGCTCCACCCAGCAACGATCTCACGCAAGAACTTCCCTCTTCATGTCTTCTCGCTGATGGACTCACCAAGCCTCTTGTTTCTTCCTCCCAATGCTCAAGTAGCAGATGGTTGCTTCAAAGATAACAATTGCTTGCTCAAGATGATGGAACAACAGATCGCACAAGCAAAGTGTGGAGAAAACAATCGCGCAGCAAGAACTCAAGCCTCAAGTCACTTCACAGAACTCTATCTTCTCTTCTCCGCTACGCTCCTTTTGTTTCTCCACTGAACACCAGGTGACACCATCTCACTGTAGCCTCCAGCTGCTCACCTACCAATGCCAGCTACCACTGAGCTCTCCCTTGACTCCCTAAGCTTCCCTCAGC
>JAGFNQ010004037.1:64217-125724 GCA_024364735.1 Boesenbergia rotunda
TCAGCTGATTCTCACTGGCTGGAGACATTGAGATGTCCGGAGATAAACGTGGATGCTAGTTAAGGGAACTAGTTCATTGGAGTGACTAGCCGTAAAACTTCATATGGTAATCTACATATAGATATGTCAAGGAAGTTCTTACTGCAGCTTAAGTGCGATGTTCCTTTGACTTGCGGTGTTCAAGTCATCTTGGTCATGAGACTTATACTTAGACACTTAAGCAAACATCTCCAAGGAGGTGTGGCCCAGGATGATTGGGTATAAGCCGAAGTGCCCGAAGATGTTTGAACAGCCCTACAAAGGATTCACCACTCCTTGCGAGGAGATGTATACCCAGGCCTATCGTCGGATTGTTACTCAAAGCCTCTGGCCAGAGCATATCAATGTTTAGAGTATGAGTCTCTTAAATACATGAGAGTAATTAGAAATCTAAAAGGGCGAGAAAGACACTACTTGGGATAGGTGTGACGTAGTCAGCCTAGTGGGGGCTGACACAAACAGACCATGTCCAGAACCAAGTGGGTATAAGATGGTGAAGGGAATGAGGCACGATTCATTAGAGCTGCTGAAGGGTTTCAGAATTACTTCTGAGGTCAACCGTTGATCTTTCGATTAATTGGGGGCATGATGTACTACTAGGTGCCACTCATGATCGTTCTATAATTGGTTGATTATAGACGGCCAACATAAATCGAAAAGCCTATTTAGTCACACGCACTAACGAGTAATCCGAGGGATTTAAAACGAGTTGAAAATTGATTTTCCGATCAAGAGAAATAAGTCGAATCTGAATTTATCAGAGGCGCAATGGAAGCTAAAAATGGCTAAGTCTTTTGAAGGCTTAATTGGGCGAATTAAATGAGTTTAATTCGCGATGGGTTCGGCTCGTTTGGCCGGCCAAAGAGGGGTTCCACCCTCTTGGTTTGGCCGGCCAATACAAAGGGGAGAAACCAATTTATTTGGTTTAATTAATAAAATAAATCTAGCGCGATTGTTTTATAAAATTATGGATAAATAATTGATATATAAAGAAATTTATATAAAGAGATTTATAAAGAAATTTGTAGAAATTTATTCTTTTATGGAAATTAAAATGAACCATGAATTGGTTTAATTTTAATTTGTAAAATCAATTATGAATTGATTTATCCATGAAAGAAAATTTTATACAAATTTTATTCCATAATTAAAAGAGAGAAGTATTTGTTTTATTATAAAGTTAGTTATAATAAAACTTGGCTTAAACAGAAAATTCATAAGAGAATTTATAGGATAAATTTCTTATGAAAAATTCCGTTAAGAGGGAGACTTGGCAAGGGAGAGGCTACTATATAAAGGAACCAAAGGCTAGCCTTGAATTCCAATCAATTGAGTAATCAAGAGATTAATTCTCTCCTCTCTCTCTCTTATTCTCTCCCTTTCTCTTCCCCTTAGGGCCGCCCCCTTGTTCTCTTAGGGCCGGCGCCCCAAGCTCCCCTTAGGGCCGGGCACCATCCATCCCTCTAGGGTTGGCGTGAGCAACATCAACCAAGGAGGAGCCAAAGAAGAAGAAGAAGAAGCGGGTCACAACTTCTCTCTTCCGGAATTTTGATTCCGTACTTGGTGGTTAGTTTCCTTCTTCTCTCTTGATCTTCTAGTTGTGCCTTTAGAGAATCTAGTAGTTCTCGTCGGCACAAAACTCGTGACTTTGCGAAGTCATCCCGAAGAGAACTCGGCGTGGACGCGAATAGAGGCGGAGCTTCCAAGGGACGCTACGGTTGGATCTCGTCCCTTACTTCGAGTTACGCGAGGTACTTAGTAAATTAGTTTACTTTTCCGCAAAGTTTTAATTTATGATCATGTCAACACATCATAAGGTTGCATGCTAGATACGTGGTTAAAGTAATTTGAGAAATTATTTTATGCTAATTCTTCCGCTGCACGTAAAATTTTAAAATTTTACGAACCCGTATCCTTGTCAACATGCACCCGTCCCAACAGTGGTATCAGAGCCGGTTAGTGTTCGACATAATCATATAATTGTTTTGGAAAACTTGTCATGATCTCAATTTTGGAAAAATTTTTCAATTATGGAAACTTTCAAATTATAATAAATTTTAGATTTAGGAATTCTAAGTTTGGAAATCCTCATGAAATTTCGCAAACTTTTGAAATTTTCTAGTTCCTGAAATTTTATAATAATTGTGAAAACTTCCCATCTTGGAAACTTTCCAATTTTGGAAATTTTCTATTTAGAAATTTTCCAATTTGGAAATATGTAAGTTTTCTTTGTACCAGAAACTTACAATTATTCTGAAACCTATTATGAAATCTCGTAATTTGGGCACTTTCTTTCAAGAAAGTCTAGACAAATTTATGGATCAATTAATTGACAATTAAATTTGAATTGGTTTTTAAATTACAACAAAATTCTTTATTTTGGATTGAGCCTCGGGGAGCGTCCAATTTAAAGTTAGTTGTTGTAATTTAATTTCCAATTTTAAATGAGATTGTCATGTTAATTTGGTTACGCTTCCGAAGCGGACCAAATGATTTACGACAAATTACTTTTCTTGGGTATCTGAGCCTCGGGGAGCCACCCTTAGAAAACGATTTGTTGTAATTAATTAAATCCATGAATAAAATATGATTTAAGAGGTGATGCTCTTACATATTGTTGTCTCCAAAATTAATAGGAAAATGGTTCCTATAGAGTTTTCTTAAATGAGATTTTCATGAAAATAATATGTGGTTGAATTAAGGACTCATGTCTCTTAATTTAATAAGATTTGATTTAGAGAAATCAAAGTCTTAAACATATTATTTCCGAAATTGATTATGACAATTTAGGAAATTGTTTCCCCAAAACAATTCCTTAATAAAGTATGAAATTAGAATTAGAAAATCCGGTTCCTAATTCAATTAATAAGACTTGATAAATTAAGTCACATACATACTTTATTAAGGAAATCGTTAGTCATGACATGATTATATGTCATGAATGTGCTTAGAAAGAAAGGATGAGACCCAAAACCCCTTACAAAATATTAAGGCAACACCTTCCATTAATATGGTTAGAATCGGAGTTTTGTTTCTGTTTGGGTTGATGGACACATCCATGCCCGGCTTGAACCTCAACATGTTCAAACCATGGAATTAGTTTATGAATAATATAGTTGGAGTCAGAGGTCAATCCTTAGTTTGGTTGTTGGACACATCCAAGCCTGACTAAACGTTGAATGACTCCAACCATATTAAAACTATTTCTTGATTAATGGGTCAGCCTTAAGCTTGGAGCATCGATTTGTTGTGCCACAGCCAAGGTCGATGTAAAGAAGGTGCAGTTGGGTGCTATGTATAATGTTGCATACTTGTTAATGAGTTAACAACCCAATGATTTATGCAAACATTCAATTAGTTGATAGCATAAAGTGATAGTTACATATATGTGATGTAATCGGTATAATTACCTACCTTCATAGCTAAGAACAACTTGATGGCCACAGCCATGGTGGTTCTTATCTATGGTTGGATATCAACCTATTTGGAGATGTTCCTACGATCTCCCGAATTGATAAAAAGGGTTATTCAATTCGAAAAATAAATAGGATTTTATTAATGTATGTTGATACATTCTTTAATCATTCTTCTCACATAAGCTCAATTTGTATTTCTAGGATAATCACTCGATCATGTCTTCTCTGAATTTGCGTTCCATTTTGGACACCAATAAACTGACTGGGCCAAACTTCATGGACTGGCTTCGGAAACCTGAGGATAGTCCTCAAGGCAGAGAAGCTTGCTTATGTCCTTGAAGATCAACTTCCCAACCGTCCTCCTGAAAATGCAACTCCAGACCAGTTTCCTGAGTTGCTCAACCTGCTGAAGACTGTAGAGCCTTTGTGAAGCAGATCAAAAGACGGTACATTAGTTGGCTCCTCGAAGAAAGGTTCTAAGAGGAAGGCCAAAGAACAGAATAAGGGAAAGAAGAAAAGGCCAAAAAGACTGAAAATACCCTAAAAGGCACTTGCCATCACTATGGCAAGGAGGGTCACTGGCGAAGAAACTGCAAGGTTTATCTTGAGTCCTTGATAAGAGAAGGCATCCGATGCCCATCCTCTTCAAGTATCTTCCATTATTGAATGTCACTCTATTTCCTCAAATACCTGGGTACTTGATACTGGGTTAGCTCACATATATGTAATGACATACAGGGGCTAAGGAATAGAAGAAGACTCGTCAAAGGAGAAGCGAATTTGCGAGTTGGAAATAGAGCAAAGATTGCTGCTGTTGCCATCGGAACATATTTGCTAAAGCTCCCCACTAGACGTGTCTTAGAATTGGATAATTGTTATTTCGTTCCTTCGTTAATAAAGAACATTGTATCTATTTCATGTTTGAATGAAAAGGGTTATCATTTAACTTTTAGTAACAATTGTTGTTACATAACTTTAAATGGCGTTCTTTATGGGAATGGAACTTTGTGCAATGGTATCTACATGTTAGATTTATCCCGGTGACATTTTCAATATCGAAGTTAGCAACAAAACGTGCTAGAATAGATAATCGAATAGACTCCTACACGTGGCATTGTCGTCTTGGCCATGTAAGTAAGAAACGCATGACCAAATTACACCGATGTGGAATTTTGGAATCACTTGAACCCGATTCATTTGACACATGCGAATCATGCTTAAAAGGTAAGATGACCAAATTACCCTTTTCCGGAAAAGGTAATCCAGTGGGAGAATTGCTTGGTCTAATACATACTGATGTATGTGGACCAATGTCAACTCCAACACAAGAGGCTATACCTACTTCATCACCTTTATCGATGATCACTCACGATTCGGGTATGTGTTCTGATGAAACACAAATCTGAAGCTTTTGAGAAATTCAAAGAGTTCAGAAATGAAGTAGAGAACCTGCTTGGCAAAAGTATTAAGATACTTCGATCCGATCGGGGGTGGTGGAATACTTAAGTCAAGAGTTTCAAGATTATCTAAGGGACATGGGATATTGTCCCAATGGACTCCGCCATATACACTACAGCATAATGGTGTATCTGAGAGGCGCAACCGAACCTTGATGGGCATGGTTAGGTCGATGGATGATCATGCAACTCTTCCAAATCCTTTTGGGACTATGCACTTAAGACAGCTGTTACTTGCTAACAGAGTCCCGACTAAGGTAGTCTCTACTACTCCATATGAGACATGGAATAGTAAGAAACCTCACTTAACTCACCTTATGATATGTGGTTATCCCGCTTAAGTGAAGCGGACCGTATCAGACAAATTGGATGCTAAGTCTGATAAATATCTATTTATTGGGATACCCTAAGGAAACGAAGGGTTACCATTCTATCATCCCTTGGAACAAAAGGTGTTTGTTTCAAGGCATGCTGTATTTCTGGAAAAAGAATTTCTTTTATAAGAAAACAGTGGGGAGTGGCATTGAACTTGATGAAGTTCAAGAAACTCCAATAGACATTACAGAGACACCTAGTCTAGACCCACAACCAATAACTCATAATGATGAGCTATCAGTTGAACCAAAAACTACACCGCCTCTTCGTAGGTCTGATAGGACACGCAATATTCCAGAGAGATAAGGATTTCTCATAAGTGAATCGAACGACATGTTACACATAAGCGATGACGAACCTATCAGTTATGAAGATGTTCTGAAAAATTCAGAAAGGGACAAATGGCTTGAAGCCATGAAGTCGGAAATGGATTCCATGTACGAAAATCAAGTATGGGACTTGGTTAACTGATAAGCCCAATATATGTGTCACGAATGTGGGTCTCAAATTTAAATGTATATGGAATAACTGGAAACCCTTTTTACAATCAAAAGTATGAAAATGTAATAAAGGGGCCACAGGTCGTATTTTTCTCGAGGCTAGTTGTCATGCTTGATTCAAACTTGTGTTTATGTGTCGTTTGTGTTTTGGGTTTCGAAATAAGTGATTGAATTTGGATAGCAATTTGGAATGAAAATGAAATGAAAATAGAGGAATGTGAACAATGGAACTAAACAAGAGATGACACTCGATACTTCCACCAATGGAAACCGAGTCAATGCGTAGGATGTAACCAAAATTTGGAAAAGCAAGCCTAAATTCAAATGCAACCAAGGACTAAGCAACAGATAAATGCAGATTTGAAAAGGAATCAACTTAACACAAGTGATAGCCTACAAAAATTAGCAAGAAGACACCAAACAAACTCAAACTAATTACAAGATTTGGGAACCACAAATGCAAAGGAAATTCGAGATGGATGAATGCAACTTAGTGATTTCAACTCAATCAGATGCAACAAAGAAACAAGTGAATTCAAATGCAAAAAAGAGTTCAATTCGATTCAATTGGCACGCAAGGCAACTTTTTGTGCCAAAAACTAACACCAACCTTATGAAATAAACAAACTTTCAGCTCAATTGTTTAAACTGAGTGGTTCATTCGGAAAACAACTATTTTAAGATAGAACTAAGCAAAACTAAGGTAAGGAAGTAAAACTGAAATCAAAATTAGAGAAGCGAAATTTCAGAAATGGAGTAAACCGAAAACAGATTTGATTTTTCAGACTTGAGATGGCACGCAACAATGGAATTGATGCACAAAACTTAAAACAAATGCTATTTTAAACCAAACACACTATCTGTCTACTACTAGAGCAGGAATTAACTACTAAGAAACTCAGAAATCTGAGACAAATTCAGAAACCAAAAGAAAGAAAACAAAACAGAATTGAACTTGGCACGCAACACTTGGAATTGGCACGCAAGAATTAAAACTAAAGTGAACTGAAATTTCACTCTATTAATCACTGATCAAGTTCCTAACTTACTGAACTCTAAGGATTAAAAACTAATCAATCGAAACAACTCAGAAAACAAACTACAGCTGATGAAACTAAAATTCTAGAATAGGACAGAATTCGACAGAATTAAAAACTACAGCTGAAAACCAAATTGTAACCAATTAAACTACTCCTCGACCCTTCTTGAGCTCAGAACCTTCTTGGTTGTCAATCAAGAGCTGGCTTCGAACCCCTAGGCACAGCAAATCGGTGGAAAACAACTTCAATCCATAAAATTTGCTCAAACTGCTTCAACTGGGAAATTCCAATCCGAGCCCCTTTAATCTCAACTTGCCGAGCTGCAATGAAGATTTGGAGACGACCTGAGCTCACTTGAGAACCCCTACAAGTGGCTCAGGTGATCTGAATTTGCGTGTAGCTGAGATTCAAGCTCCCGGACCACAGAGAATGGGAAACCCTCAACAAGCTCTGTCCGGATGAAGTTTGAGTTGAATTTCGGATCGATTTCAAAAAAAAAAAAAGGTTGGAACCGCCAACCCAGCGGCCCCCTAGTCTCTGCCCCACAAGTGTCCAGAGGGGGTAAATCACGGTGAATGCTGGGCAGGCCAAGACACCCAGGCGCGAGGGATTTTTTAAACAGCAGCTGAGGTTTCACCTCTCGTTCATACTGTCGACCTTCGAACCCATGACCTCCATTTCAAGTGCGAGTGTCTTAACCAGCTGATCCAGTTTATAACCCTTTTTAGTCACGCAGCTGCGTGGTGAACACAAAGCGAATTATTCTTTCGCCTTTTAATGAATTTCGGATCGAGATTGCCTCCCAAGGATTCAGATGATGAATCTCAGTAGGAATCGAGGTGGTCGCGCCTTGGATTGAAGAAGAAATGAAGAACAATGGAAGAACTCGAAGAACTTGCGAAGACGGCGTAGACGCGACGAGGCTGGGCTGCAGCGAAAATTTGATTAAATACTTATCATTGGACGGCTGTGATTGATCCACTTCAATCCAACGGCTGATCTTAGTCTGATTTGAGCCAAACTTTGATGATGATGATCTGGGGTCAGGATCTGCCTTGTGGTAGCTCGGATCCTCCAGATTTGCAACGGATGGTCCAGATCAAGCTAATCTTTGAATGGATGATCTAGAGCCCTCCAAGCTTTATCCAACGGTTGATTTAGCTCTGATTTGGATGAAATCTTCAGATCTTGATCAGGGTGCCTGATCAACCCTTGCCCTAGCTTGGATTGCTTTGGATCATCCCGGATGGCTCAGATCTAGCCGCTCTTGAATCGGACAGCCCAGATTAAATCATAATCTTGATAATTCGATCCGGGTCACTTCCGACTCAAGTTCGACCTAATATCCCCTAGATCCTTGAACCATTGATGCCTACAAAAATAGATCAAGAATTTAGTGGCCAAATAATCCAATTTTATACAAATTTGTAATTAAGTCCAAAACCAAAGTAAGTTCTAAAACCTAGGGCAATTTCACAATTTTAGCAATAAAAACATAGGTCAAACATGGATTTAAGCAGCTCAAATAATCAATAAAATAGTATTTATCAACTCCCCCACACTTGAGCTTGAGCGTCTCGCGAAACTACTAAATAAGTATCCCTTTGGTTTTCTAAAGCATAATTAGAAGCAAATGAAAAAAAAAATTACCTAAGGTTGTCAATTCTCATAAATCTAAGCCCTATGGATTAGTATCTTGTCCTTAAATCAACAACTTAGCCTTTTCATCCATCATGAGTCATTGAGATGAATCTAACTCATAGCCTTTCAAGGAAAATTTTGGTGGCTCTCTCCTTAAGTTCTAACTTGATGATGGAAGTGGAGCTCACTCAAACACATATGATTCTTGCACTACCATAGGCTTGCTTATTATCTATCTCCACCATTATTCATGATTGGGATCAATATCTATAAAAATAAATAAAAACATGAAAAGTGGTGAGAAATAGAATAAAAACCAAGAAAATGGAAAAATTTATAAGGTGGAAGACTTGAGTGCTTGAGGACATTTCTGATGCTCTTTGCTCTCCATACAGTCCTTGTAATGAGATAAGAAGTGTGGTAAAGTCAGTCTTGAATAATACTCCTAATTTGGATGAACAAACCTTTATTGATCTCAATGTGTCAATTTCCACTTTTGTGTGCCAATTGCTTCCTTCTTCTTTCTCATCAAAATTTTTTTCGAGCTCTTTTCTTCTTCTTTCTTTTCAGATCAGAGTTACATCAAAGAACATGTTATATCAAGTGAAATAGCTACTCAACATAAAATTTCCACTCAAAACCTCTTGTAACTCACTCTTGATACGTTTCCTTTATAAATTGGCACACTTCCTTTATAGATCTGCTAGTTGCAGTTTCGAATCATAAATCTTGCATTATATGGTTCATGAATTGTTCAGCTGGTATTCCTCTTCTAATCCACAAGAATTTTCAATTCAGCACAGATTTCTTACATTTCAGCACAGATTTCTTGTCTTTCAACTTCTCAGCTTCAATTCCAAACTCATCAGCCTTCAATTCAGATTATCTTCAACTGAAGTTAAGATTCCAGCACTCAACAAACTCAGATTCAGAATTTCAAGCTCAGATTCAGCTCAGCTTAATTCAGATTTCTGATCAGTTATTTGGATTTCCAGCTAAGATTTTGTTCAGCTGCAATTCTTCATTCATCAGCTATAAATTTCAGCACTCGGCAATTTCTGTGATCAGCACTACATTACTTAACTCCATCCAGATTCAGTTTTCATTTGATACTAATTTGTGCTAAATCTCAACCACAGTCCTAGTCCTTCCAGATCTGAATTTTTCTTGCTCTGTCCGACTTAGCATGGTTTGCTTCCAATGCGTGCCAACTTGTCTTGGCTTTGCTTCTGAATTTTTTTTCTATTTTGCTCTCAATTTCAGCTTCATGGCATCCATTTCCATTCTCTGATTTCTTCAGCACTTAGCTTCAAGTAGTATTTGCTTCAAATGATAGTAGAAAACTCAAGAGTTCCACTCAAAATTCAAATCAGCACATGACATTTCAGCCCTTGCCTTAACTGCTTTTCCATTTCTTTCTCTTCAGCAGCTTCTAGCATCCATGGTTTCAATCTCAGATCCAAAATTGAATGTGCACATTCAACTTCAGATACAATTTGCACTTAATATCTTGCTTAGCAGCTTCTCAAAATTCAGATTATATGCTTATAATGCATTTCAGCTCAGAATTGGGCAGTTTCAGCAAATTTTCAGTCTTCACTCAGCTTTTTATCAGTCTTCAATCAGTTTCATTTCCATTTTTCAATTTAGCTTGCATGCACACTTTTCTTGTATCATTCAGTAGCTTTTAGCTTCAGATTTCGGTAAAAATTTCAATGCAGTTCAGTCTTTTTCCTCAGCTTGAGTGCAGAGATTCTACACTGCTTTCCAGCTTCATCAGCCCTTCTTAATCAGTCTTAATGCAGAATTTACAGCCTTGAAAGTTTAAATCCAGCTCATCTTGATACCAACTGCACAAAAAGGTATTGCTGATTTCATCTTTTGCTTGCTCTCAGTTTGTGCTCAGCCTTTCAAACATCTGATTTCTTTACAGCAGTAGCATCAAATGGATCATCTTTCTCAGCTTCTTCCGAATTCTGAACAGCTAATTGCAGACCTTATGTGCTCTATTCCTTTCAGATATCAGCCTCAACTCAAAATTCAGCTTCCTATAATCCACTTCTTCTTCCTTGCACCTCTCAGACTTCCTAATACCAGTTAGCATCCACTATAAGTGGAGAATTTGAATTCTTCACTTTAAGATCACTGCTGTCAGTTCAGAATTCCTGGTTTAATGTGCCAATTCAGACCTTGACACAAAATTTATGCTCAAACTCAATTCTGCTTCAGCTCCTAGCAATTTCCCGAATTCTTTGCAATAAACTGCACATGTTCTTGATAACTGATTTTTTTCTTTCTTGTTCACATCCAAGCAGCCGGATTCACAGCCCAGAAAACTCAGATTCATCTTCAAGTTGTTACAAAACTTCCTTTGGCACAAACATTTCATCATTTTCTTTTTCTTCTTTTTCTGCTTTTGTTCCACTCTCAATTCAAATCATCTTCAGCTTGTTTTTAGCTGCACGCAAATTCATTCCATTCCAGTTGCATTTAATGCTTCTAGCAAAGTGGCCGAATAGCTTCATAGCATCAAGAAAACATACTTTTCCTCTCTTTTGACATGGCATAGATTTCCTTCATTTGTGTGCCATTTGGATTACACAAACTCTTCAACCGAATTCATCTTAGCTCCAAATTGTTTGGATCTTCAAATTGATGGTCAAGAATCTAGATGCCTCCATTTGCTTCCATCCTCAACCATTTCTTCTTGCTCATTATTGCCACCATACATCACTCACTTGGCACATTGAAAATGCAGAAAAAAAAGATTTCTTGTTGACATGAATTGCCTCTTTTGATACAAATTGATTCCAAATCACTAATCACTCCCCCACACTTAAATGTTTGTCCGTCTCGGGCAAAATAACATCAAGAAAACATCCCAAGCAAACGAATCCATAGAAAAATTGGGGTTAAAATTAGGAAGAAGGAAAGACAAATAGAGTAGACATGATTTTTGCCAAAATTAATGGGAAAAGGTGAACAAAATGATTAGTCTCTATAGATGTGATCCAATCATTGAAATATGACTTTAATAGAACCTAAGCAAGTTCTTGAGCACAATAACATATATGTGTCACAAAAATAAGGCTAAATCTCACTAGGCAAAAATAATTCATCTCAAGTCTTTAATTAAGAATCTAAAGCTAAATAGTACTCAAGCATCCAAGAATTCATCCATGAGTTTAAACCCTAAGTTTTGACAACCAAATTTAATTTATTTTCCAAAAGACTCTAAAATGCTATTGAGATAACCTAAGGGATACATTTATTTCTAGTCATGCAATAAAAAGTGCTAAAATGAAATACATGGTAATTACAATGATTTTTTTTTCATGTCATGTATCTTAAGCATTTATTATTAACTACTTACTTCAAAAAGAGAAAGAATTTATTCCTAGAACCATGAAAATGTACTAAGAGAAAAGACATGGTATTTACAATGAAGAATTTTATTTGAACTTTAAAGTACCTACTTGAGAAAACTAATTTCGCATGCAAACTAGAATTTATTCTTGCAACATGTAAGGAAATGGTATATACAAAGAAAAATGAGTGCAAAATTTAGTGAACTCCCCTTTTAAGTTGGGTATGTGGCATCCATATAGTCCACTCCATCCACCTCTAGCTCCTTGATCTCTTCATGGAATTTCTTGAGCCGGTGGCCATTTACTTTGTACACTTGACTCGTGGCCTCCTCTTGAATCTCTACCACTCCATAGGGAAAAACATTAGTCACAAAAAATGGACCCTCCCATCTTGACCTCAACTTCCCTTTGATCAATTTAAGTCTTGACTTGTATAATAGCACTTTGTCACCAATTTGAAATTCTTTGTTCACAATGTGCTTGTCATGAAAGTTCTTAGTCTTCTCCTTGTAGATTCTTGAATTCTCAAATGCTTCCAACCAGACTTCTTCAAGTTCTTGAAGTTGCAACTTCCTTTCTTCTCCCACCTTAGTAGCATCAAAATTGCAAGCTTTTACCGCCCAATCGCCTTATGCACAACCTCCACAGGTAAGTGGCATGATTTCCCATACACAAGTCTATAAGGTGACATTCCAATGAGTGTCTTGTAAGCGGTGCGATATGCCCATAGTGCATCTTCAAGCCTTTTGCTCCAATCCTTCCTATTAGGTCCCACGGTCTTTTCCAAAATTGATTTGACTTCTCTATTCGACACTTCGGCTTGTCCATTTGTTTGGGGGTGATAAGCAGTAGAAACCTTATGTACAACCCCGTACTTATTAAGAAGAGCCTTCATGTGCTTATTGCAAAAATGGGATCCTTGGTCACTTATGATTGCTTTTAGAATTCCAAACCTACAAAAAATGTGTGACCTGACAAAACATGCAGCTGTAAAAGCTGCCCATCTCTGAAATTATCATCTATGGCCGTGGGATCTCCATCTCCCTCCAATCTGCTCAAGTGGTCTGCTACTAAATTTTCCTTGCCACTCCTGTCCCGTATCTCCAAGTCAAACTCCTGTAGTAGTAGCATCCATCTAATAAGCCTTGGCTTCGCATCTGGCTTCTTCAGGAGGTACTTCAGTGCTGTATGATCAGAAAACACAACAACATGAGAACACAATAAATATGATCTGAATCTATCTAAAGCAAAAACAATAGAAAGAAGCTCCTTTTCTGTGGTGGTGTAGTTGGCTTGGGTTGAATCCAAGGTCTTTGAGGCATAAGAAATAACATATGGTGCCCCATCTACTCTCTGTGCAAGTACAGCCCCTACTGCATGGTTCGAAGCATCACACATCAACTCAAAAGGTAAGCTCCAGTCTGGTGATCTGATGATAGGTGCAGTAATAAGAGCTTCCTTCAACCTCTGAAAAGCCTCCTTGCATTTTGCATCAAAATAAAAATCCACATCCTTCTGCAACAATCGAGACAATGGGAGAGCAACTCTACTGAAGTTTCTAATAAATCTCCTGTAGAAACCTGCATGTCCAAGAAAAGATCGAACATCCCGTACGCATACGGGGTGAGATAATGAAGATATAGCACTTATGTTTTGCAGGATCTACCTCTATACCTCTCCTAGAGACTATGTGACCCAAGACAATGCCATGCTCAACCATAAAATGACACTTTTCAAAATTAAGAACCAGATCAGTCTCGATGCATCTATGCAAAACCCTAGATAAATTTTCTAAGCATGAATCAAAGGATGTACCAAAAATAGAAAAATCATCCATGAATACTTCCATGCAGTGTTCTAACAACTCACCAAAAATTCTTACCATACACCGCTGGAAGGTCCCTGGAGCGTTGCAAAGTCCGAATGGCATCCGTCTGTAAGCAAATGTGCCGAAAGGACAAGTGAAGGTAGTCTTCTCTTGATCTTCCGGATCTATGCAAATCTGAAAATAACCTGTGTATCCATCCAAAAAGCAATAGTGTGACTTCCCCGCCAATCTCTCCAACATCTGATCAATAAAGGGCAAGGGATAGTGATCCTTCCTCGTGGCTTGGTTCAGCTTCCTATAATCCACACAAACCCTCCATGCATTCTTTACTCTTGTGGGCACCAACTCGTTGTCTTCATTTGCCACCACTGTAACTCCTGATTTCTTGGGGACCACATGAATAGGACTCACCCATCTGCTGTCAGAAATAGGGTAAATGATGCCTGCCTGTAGAAGTCTAGTCACCTCTTTCTTTACTACATCAAGAATCAAAGGGTTGAGTCTTCTTTGTGGTTGTCTCACGGGCTTCATATTTTCTTCTAAGTGTATCTGATGCATGCAGATAGCAGGACTAATCCCAGAAATATCAGCAAGTGTCCACCCTAAAGCTTTTCTGTGCTGCCTCAGAACTTGTAATAATTTTTCCTCTTGCTCTGGCTCTAAATTCTGGGCAATGATGACAGGTAGCTGCTGATCTTCTCCCAAATAAGCATACTTCAAGTGTGCTGGCAAAGGCTTCAACTCAGGCTCTGACTGCTCAGTAGATATGGGTGATCCCTGGGGCTCAGTGCAATCCCCTACACTCACATACCTACCCTCTGACTCTCCTGACACATCAACCATTAAGAGTGATCCCTGGGGCTCAGTGCAATCCCCTACACTCATGAAATCTCCCTCAACTGTAAGAGGTCCAGAAACGGATCCAAACTCAGCTCCTCCTTCAGTCATAACATCTCCTGCATCTATAGAGCTCAGGCCACACTCATGAATATCAGAGAAAATCCTATCAGCAAGGGCATCTACACAAACTAGCTCCTCAGTAACATCAATACTCAAAACAGAGTGATCCTCCCTCGGGTGCTTCATAGCGTCAAGAAGACTGAACTGGACTACTGTATCTCCTATCTCCATGGAAAGTGTCCCTGCATGTACATCAATCTTCGTTCTGGCGGTCTTCAAAAATGGTCTCCCAAGGATGAGTGGAGATCTATGTGCAATGAAATCTCCCTCCATGTCCAATATGTAAAAATCAGCTGGGAAGATCAACTCTTTCACCTTAATGAGCACATCCTCAATCATACCGGCTGGGTGAGTCTGGCTTCTGTCAGCTAGCTGAATCACTACTCCTGTAGGCTGTAAAGGGCCTATGCCCAACATCCGAAAAACTGACCTAGGCATCACATTGATGGAAGCACCCAAATCTAACATGGCATCCTGAAATAAATTGCTTCCAATCTCACAAGGTACAGTAAAAACTCCTTGATCTTCACATTTCTGAGGAATTTGCTGAAACAGTGCTGAAACATTTTTGCCCATGTTAACTAACTCATTCCCCTTCAACCTCTTCTTGTGAATGCACAAGTCTTTGAGAAACTTAGCATATTTTGGAATTTGCTTGATCATGGTAAGCAATGGCACATTCACCTACACTTTGCTAAAAAGATTTACAAGATCTTGAAATTCTTTGGCCTTCTCTTCCTCTACTTCCCTCCTTGCTTGAACTTTACGTTGGGGAAAAGGCAAAGGAGTTCTTGACTCTTGTTCTTGATGTTTGGAGACTTGTGAGGCTGAATTTTCAGCTTGTAAAGAAGCTGGATTGTTGGCTGGAATTTCCTCTGAATTGTGGGTTTCTTCTACTTCTTCATCCACAATGATGGGATCAACTTGGGTGGGAATTTGGCTTGAACTTGGGCCACTGTAGGCTGCTGTAAATTGCTGAAAAGGGCTGAATTGAGCTGGAAATGAAGCTGCTGGAATTTTCTATTCCAAATCTGAATATTTTGGTTCTTGAGCTAAAACTTCCTTCCCACTTCTAAGAGTTATTGCGCTCACATTTCCTTTAGGATTTGGAGTTGTTTGTTAGGGTAATTGGCTTGACCCTTGAGCTTGCATTTGGTTAATCCCACTTGCTAGTTGTCCAATTGTTCTCTCAAGGTTTTGCAACGTTGTATCCGTCCTTTGTTGGTGTTGTTGTTGTTGTACCATGTGTTGCATTAGCTCATCAATCTTTTGTTGTTGCTGCGAATTGGAACCACTAGAACTCCCATAGCTTGCATACGACTTGTGTGGGGCTGAAAAGGTGGAAGAGGGCTACTGAAAATTTTGAAAACCTTGCTGGAAATTCTGCATTTGAGGCTGATTTTGCTGATTTTGACTCTGAAATGTCTGAAATGGCTACTGAAAATTTTGAAAACCTTGCTGTGAGTTCTGGAATTGATTCTGGAATGGCTGAAAACATTGCTGGAAGTTCTGAGAAGGCGGCTGTGGTTGCTGGAAATTGTGATTTTGTGACTGAAAACCATGGTATTGCTGCTGTGAACTCTGAAATGAGGGCTGATTTTGCTGAAATTGATGATTGGAAGGAGGTTGTTGATAAAAAAAGTTACCATACATCAAATTTGGTTGGTCCCTCCAACTCGGATTGTAGGTAGATGAGTAGGGGTCATTTCTTTGTTGGAATTGAGCTCTAGCCAAGGCCGCAACCAATTCATCTTGTTGGAGATTTGGACAAAGGTCCGAATTATGTTCTTGGCTTGAACAAATGCTACATACCCTTGTAACTTGATTTGGAAATGAAGTTGTTGGAAAATTTGAGGCTTGGTTCACATTGTTCAATGCCATCTACTTCACTAAAGATGTCAACTCCAACAATGAGCTCTTAATTTCTTTGTTTACATTAGACATCACTTGAGCTTCATTAACCCCTCTTGTAGTGAGTGCTCTACTCCCGAATTGTTGAGAATTCTCCGCCATGTTAGAAATGAGTTCTCTAGCTTGCTCCGGAGTTTTGTTTACTAAGGCTCCTCCTGCCGCCGCATCAATCATGCTCCTATCCATAGGTAATAAACCTTCATAAAAATATTGCACAAGAAGTTGCTCACTAATTTGGTGTTGAGGACAGCTAGAGCATAACTTCTTGAACCTCTCCCAATAATCATAAAGGGACTCTCCAACCACTTGTTGAATGCCACAAATACTTTTTCTGATAATGGCGGTCCTTGATGCTAGAAAAAACTTCTCTAAAAATGCTCTCTTCATTTCAATCCAACTAGCAACATGTCCAGTGGGCAAATAATACAAACAATCCTTAGCAGCCCCAGTCAAGGAAAAAGGAAATGCTCTTAAGTTAATGTCTTCTTCAGAAATTCCCTGAGGCTTCATAGTAGAGCACACCACATGGAATTCGTGCAGGTGTCTGTTCGAATCCTCCCCAGATAAACCCTGAAACTTTGGCAACAAATTTATGAGTCCAGATCTGAGCTCAAAATTCCCCCCTAGCTCTGGATAAGCTATGTTGGAGTACTGAAATGCAGCGTCAGGTGCTGCAAGCTCCTTCATGGTTCTCTGGCGGTCTGCCATGTCAATGCCTGAGTGAGTGAAGACAGTCTGAATAGGAGGGATATCTGTAGTCTCAGAAAGAATGGCCTGGCTCCTCCTGACTCTAAAAGTCCTCTCAATCTCAGGGTCAAAATCTTCTAAATCAGCACCTAAAGACCTGGTCATAAAATCAAACAACTCGCAGTAAAAGTGGATAAAAAGATGAAACAAATAAAATCAAATCAAAAGATATAGCAATAAGCACAAAAGTAAGTCAAGAATGATATGAAATAAGTGCACAAGCAAAAATCAAACAAGTCAACTAGTAATTCCCCGGCAACGGCGCCAAAAATTTGATAAGCCCAATATATGTGTCACGAATATGGGTCTCAAATTTAAATGTATATGAATAACTGGAAACCCTTTTTACAATCAAAAGTATGAAAATGTAATATAGGGGCCACAGGTCGTATTTTTCTCGGGGCTAGTTATCGTGCTTGATTCAAACTTGTGTTTATGTGTCGTTTGTGTTTTGGGTTTCAAAATAAGTGATTGAATTTGGATAGCAATTTGGAATGAAAATGAAATGAAAATAGAGGAAAGTGAACAATGGAACTAAACAAGAGATGGCACTTGATACTTCCACCAATGGAAACCGAGTTAATGCGTAGGATTTAACCAAAATTTGTAAAAGCAAGCCTAAATTCAAATGCAACCAAGGACTAAGCAACAGATAAATGCAGATTCGAAAAGGAATCAACTTAACACAAGTGATAGCCTACAAAAATTAGCAAGAAGACACCAAACAAACTCAAACTAATTACAAGATTTGGGAACCACAAATGCAAAGGAAATTCGAGATGGATGAATGCAACTTAGTGATTTCAACTCAATCAGATGCCACAAAGAAACAAGTGAATTCAAATGCAAAAAAGAGTTCAATTCGATTCAATTGGCACGCAAGGCAACTTTTTGTGCCAAAAACTAACACCAACCTTATGAAATAAACAAACTTTCAGCTTAATTGTTTAAACTGAGTGGTTCATTCGGAAAACAACTGTTTTAAGATAGAACTAAGCAAAACTAAGGTAAGGAAGTAAAACTGAAATCAAAATTAGAGAAGCAAAATTTCAGAAATGGAGTAAACCGAAAATAGATTTGATTTTTCAGACTTGAGATGGCACGCAACAATGGAATTGATGCACAAAACTTAAAGCAAATGCTATTTTAAACCAAACACACTATCTGTCTACTACTAGAGCAGGAATTAACTACTAAGAAACTCAGAAATCTGAGACAAATTCAGAAACCAAAAGAAAGAAAACAAAACAGAATTGAACTTGGCACGCAACACTTGGAATTGGGACACAAGAATTAAAACTAAAGTGAACTGAAATTTCACTCTATTAATCACTGATCAAGTTCCTAACTTACTAAACTCTAAGGATTAAAAACTAATCAATCGAAACAACTCAGAAAACAAACTACAGCTGATGAAACTAAAATTCTAGAACAGGACAGAATTCGGCAGAATTAAAAACTACAGCTGAAAACCAAATTGTAACCAATTAAACTACTCCTCGACCCTTCTTGAGCTCAGAACCTTCTTGGTTGTCAATCAAGAGCTGGCTTCGAACCCCTAGGCACAACAAATCGGTGGAAAACAACTTCAATCCATAAAATTTGCTCAAACTGCTTCAACTGGGAAATTCCAATCCGAGCCCCTTTAATCTCAACTTGCCGAGCTGCAATGAAAATTTGGAGACCACCTGAGCTCACTTGAGAACCCCTACAAGTGGCTCAGGTGATCTGAATTTGCGTGTAGCTGAGATTCAAGCTCCCGGACCACAGAGAATGTGAAACCCTCAACAAGCTCTGTCCGGATGAAGTTTGAGTTGAATTTCGGATCGAGATTGCCTCCCAAGGATTCAGATGATGAATCTCAGTAGGAATCGAGGTGGGCGTGCCTTGGATTGAAGAAGAAATGAAGAACAATGGAAGAACTCGAAGAACTTGCGAAGACGGCGTAGACGCGACGAGGCTGGGCTGCGGCGAAAATTTGATTAAATACTTATCATTGGACGGCTGTGATTGATCCACTTCAATCCAACGGCTGATCTTGGTCTGACTTGAGCCAAACTTTGATGATGATGATCTGGGGTGAGGATCTGCCTTGTGGTAGCTCGGATCCTCCAGATTTGCAACGGATGGTCCAGATCAAGCTAATCTTTGAATGGATGATCTAGAGCCCTCCAAGCTTGATCCAACGGTTGATTTAGCTTTGATTTGGATGAAATCTTCGGATCTTGATCAGGGTGCCTGATCAACCCTTGCCCTAGCTCGGATTGCTTCGGATCATCCCGGATGGCTCAGATCTAGCCGCTCTTGAATCAGACGACCCAGATTAAATCATAATCTTGATAATTCGATCCGGGTCACTTCCGACTCAAGTTCGACCTAATATGCCCTAGATCCTTGAACCTTTGATGCCTACAAAAATAGATCAAGAATTTAGTGGCCAAATAATCCAATTTTATACAAATTTGCAATTAATTCCAAAACCAAAGTAAGTTCTAAAACCTAGGGCAATTTCACAATTTTAGCAATAAAAACATACGTCAAACATGGATTTAAGCAGCTCAAATAATCAATAAAATAGTATTTATCATTAACCCACCTGAAGGGATTAAACCCATAGGGTGCAAGTGGGTTTTCAAGAAGAAAACCGACATGGAAGGTAATGTTGTTACCTTTAAGGCTAGATTAGTGGCAAAAGGATATCGTCAGAAACAAGGAATTGATTATGACGAAACCTATTCGCCAGTAGCTATGCTTAAATCCATTCGGATGCTCCTAGCCATAGCAGCTCATTATGATTATGAGATATGGCAAATGGATGTGAAAACAGCTTTCCTTAATGGAAACCTGCTTGAGGATGTATACATGATACAACCTGAAAGTTTCACATCGGTTGATAAAACCAAAGTATGCAAGCTTCGACGATCCATATATGGACTGAACCAAGCATCCAGGAGCTGGAACATCCGTTTTGATGAGACAATCAAAGAGTTTGATTTCTCACAAAATCCTGACGAACCTTGTGTGTACAAGAAGGTCAGTGGGAGTGCAGTCGTATTCCTAGTATTATATGTCGATGACATATTACTTATAGGAAACGATATATCAGTCTTACAGACAGTTAAAATTTGGTTGTCCAAAACTTTCTCTATGAAAGACCTGGGAGAAGCAACCTATATCCTTGGGATTGGAATCTATAGAGATAGATCAAAACGGTTGCTTGGTCTTTCGCAGTCTACATATATAGACCGAGTGCTAAAAAGGTTTAGCATGTCGAAATCCAAGAAAGGTTACCTTCCCATCAGGCATGCGATCAACATTCAAAGTCTATGTGTCCGCGCACAGAAGACGAGAGGATTTGCATGAATAAGATTCCTTATGCATCCGCGATAGGATCTATCATGTATGCTATGTTGTGTACTAGGCCCGATGTATCGTATGCTCTGAGCGTCACAAGCAGATACCAGTCGGATCCAGGAATGGATCATTGGGCGGCTGTCAAGACAATCCTTAAGTACTTAAGAAGAACTAAGGATGTGTTCTTAATATATGGAGAAGGCGATATGGTAGTACATGGGTATACAGATGCCAGTTTCCAGACAGATAAGGATGACTCCAAATCTCAGTCTGGATACGTATTTACCTTGAATGGAGGCCAATAAGTTGGAAAAGATCCAAACAAGACACCGTAGCGGATTCTACCACGGAAGCAGAATATATCACAGCTTCAGAAGCAGCAAAGGAAGCAGTCTGGATCAAGAAGTTTGTCTCCGAACTTGGTGTGGTTCCAACCATTGATGAAGCAGTGCCGGTTTACTGCGACAACAATGGAGCTATTGCACAAGCAAAGGAACCAAGGTCTCATCAGCGATCCAAACACGTGCTTCGCCGCTATCATCTGATCAGAGAGATTATAAGTAGGAATGATATACAAATTGAGAAAATTCCCACTGAAAGGAATTTAGCGGATCCTTTAACTGAGGCCTTGCCTCAAAACAAGTTTGAGGGTCATGTTAGAGCCTGTAGTATTGGATACCGTAGCGATTAGCATTAGGCCAAGTGGGAGTTTATTAGTGATATGAGAGAAGTGTCCTAAGGCAATCGCCTTATGATTGTAAACATTTATTTTGATAAATGATAATTCACTATTTGAGTATACATGTTTGTGTATTTGATTGGGATCTTAAACTCATCTACTGAATATCCGCAATACAATTCACAGCATAAGAGAATTTGTGATGGGATCACAACTAATGATTATCTCTAAATGTGCAATTGTGAAGTATTGAAAATATCCCTAGTCGATGAATTGATAAAAACGGACACTATCAATTCTGTTGAGACTAGCATGGGTTATTCTCTAATCAGCTGATTCTCACTGGCTGGAGACATTGGGATGTCCGGAGATAAACATGGATGCTAGTTAAGGGAACTAGTTCATTGGAGTGACTTGTAGTAAAACTTCATATGGTAATCTACATATAGATATGTCAATGAAGTTCTTATTGCAGCTTAAGTGCGATGTTCCTTTGACTTGCGATGTTCAAGTCATCTTGGTCATGGAGACTTATACTTTAACATCTTAAGCAAGCATCTCCAAGGAGGTGTGGACCCAGGATGATTGGGTATAAGCCGAAGTGCCCGAAGATGTTTGAACAGCCTACAAAGGATATACCACTCCTTGCGAGGAGATGTATACCCAGGCCTATCGTCGGATTGTTACTCAAAGCCTCTGGCCAGAGCATATCATGTTTAGAGTATGAGTCTCTTAAATACATGAGAGTAATTAGAAATCCAAAGGACGAGAAAGACACTACTTGGGCTAGGTGTGACGTAGTCAGTCTAGTGGGGACTGACACAAACAGACCATGTCCTGAACCAAGTGGGTATAAGATGGTGAAGGGAATGGGGCACGATTCATTAGAGCTGCTGAAGGGTTTCAGAAATATTTCTGAGGTCAACTGTTGATCTTTCGATTAATTGGGGGTCATGATGTACTACTAGGTGCCACTCATGATCGTTCTATAATTGGTTGATTATAGACGGCCAACATAAATCGAAAGCCTATTTAGTCACACGCACTACGAGTAATCCAAGGGATTTAAAACAAGTTAAAAATTGGATTTTCTGATCAAGAGAAATAAGTCGAATCTGAATTTATCAGAGGCGCAATGGAAGCTAAAAATGGCTAAGTCTTTTGAAGGCTTATTGGGCGAATTAAATGAGTTTAATTCGCGATGGGTTCGGCTCGGTTTGGCCGGCCAAACCAAGAGGATGGCCAAAGAGGGTGTCCACCCTCTTGGTTTGGCCGGCTAATACAAAGGGGAGAAACCAATTTATTTGGTTTAATTAATAAAATAAATCTAGTGCGATTTGTTTTATAAAATTATGGATAAATAAATTGATATATAAAGAAATTTATATTAAGAGATTTATAAAGAAATTTGTAGAAATTTATTCTTTTTATGGAAATTAAAATGAACCATGAATTGGTTTAATTTTAATTTATAAAATCAATTATGAATTGATTTATCCATGATAAGAAAATTTTATACAAATTTTATTCCATAATTAAAAGAGAGAAATATTTGTTTTATTATAAAGTTAGTTATAATAAAACTTGGCTTAAATAGAATAATTCATAAGAGAATTTATAGGATAAATTTCTTATGAAAATTCCGTTAAGAGGGAGACTTGGCAAGGGAGAGGCTACTATATAAAGGAACCAAAGGCTAGCCTTGAATTCCAATCAATTGAGTAATCAAGAGATTAATTCTCTCCCTCTCTCTCTTATTCTCTCCCTTTCTCTTCCCCTTAGGGCCGGCGCCCCTTGTTCCTCTTAGGGCCGGCGCCCCAAGCTCCCCTTAGGGCCGGCGCACCATCCATCCCTCTAGGGTTGGCGTGAGCAACATCAACCAAGGAGGAGGCAAGGTAGAAGAAGAAGAAGCGGGTCACAACTTCTCTCTTCCCGAAATTTTGATTCCGTTACTTGGTGGTTAGTTTCCTTTCTTCTCTCTGATCTTCTAGTTGTGCCTTTAGAGAATCTAGTAGTTCTCGTCGGCACAAAACTCGTGACTTTGCGAGTCATCCCGAAGAGAACTCGGCGTGGACGCGAATAGAGGCGGAGCTTCCAAGGGACGCTACGGTTGGATCTCGTCCCTTACTTCGAGTTACGCGAGGTACTTAGTAAATTAGTTTACTTTTCCGCAAAGTTTTAATTTATGATCATGTCACACATCATAAGGTTGCATGCTAGATACGTGGTTAAAATAATTTGAGAAATTATTTTATGCTAATTCTTCCGCTGCACGTAAAATTTAAAATTTACGAACCCGTATCCTTGTCAACATGCACCCGGTCCCAACAGTGGTATCAGAGCCGGTTAGTGTTCGACATAATCATATAATTGTTTTGCGGAAAACTTTGTCATGATCTCAATTTTGGAAAAATTTTCAATTATGGAAACTTTCCAATTATAATAAATTTTAGATTTAGGAATTTCAAGTTTGGAAATCCTCATGAAATTTCGCAAACTTTTGAAATTTTCTAGTTTCTGAAATTTTATAATAATTGTGAAACTTCCCATCTTTGGAAACTTTCCAATTTTGGAAATTTTCTATTTTAGAAATTTTCCAATTTTGGAAATATGTAAGTTTTTTTGTACCAGAAACTTACAATTATTCTGAAAACCTATTATGAAATCTCGAATTTTGGGCACTTTCTTTCAAGAAAGTCTAGACAAATTTATGGACAATTAATTGACAATTAAATTTGAATTGGTTTTTAAATTGACAACAAAATTCTTTATTTTGGATTGAGCCTCGGGGAGCCGTCCAATTTAAAGTTAGTTGTTGTAATTTAATTTCCCAATTTTAAATGAAATTGTCATGTTTAATTTGGTTACGCTTCCGAAGCGGACCAAATTGGATTTACGACAAATTACTTTTCTTTGGGTATCTGAGCCTCGGGGAGCCACCCTTAGAAAATGATTTGTTGTAATTAATTAAATCCATGAATAAAATATGATTTAAGAGGTGATGCTCTTACATATTGTTGTCTCCAAAATTAATTAGGAAAATGGTTTCCTATAGAGTTTTCTTAAATGAGATTTTCATGAAAATAATATGTGGTTGAATTAAGGACTCATGTCTCTTAATTTAATAAGATTTGATTTAGAGAAATCAAAGTCTTAAACATATTATTTCCGAAATTGATTATGACAATTTAGGAAATTGTTTCCCAAAACAATTCCTTTAATAAAGTATGAAATTAGAATTAGGAAATCCGGTTCTTAAATTAATGATGAGACTTGATAAATTAAGTCACATACATACTTTATTAAGGAAATTGTTAGTCATGACATGATTATATGTCATGAATGTGCTTAGAAAAGAATGGATGAGACCCAAAACCCCTTACAAAATATTAAGACCAACACCTTCCATTAATATGGTTAGAATTGGAGTTTTGTTTCTTGTTTGGGTTGATGGACATATCCATGCCCGGCTTGAACCTCAACATGTTCAAACCATGAAATTAGTTTATGAATAATATAGTTGTCAATCCTTAGTTTTGGTTGTTGGACACATCCAAGTCTGACTAAACGGTTGAATGAGCTCCAACCATATTAAAACTATTTCTTGATTAATGGGTCAGCCTTAAGCTTGGAGCATCGATTTGTTGTGCCACAGCCAAGGTCGATGTAAAGAGAGGTGCAGTTGGGTGCTATGTATAATGTTGCATACTTGTTAATGAGTTAACAACACAATGATTTATGCAAACATTCAATTAGTTGATAGCATAAAGTGATAGTTACATATATGTGATATGTAATCGGTATAATTACCTACCTTCATAGCTAAGAACAACTTGATGGCCACAGCCATGGTGGTTCTTATCTATGGTTGGATATCAACCTATTTGGAGATGTTCCTACGATCTCCCGAATTGATAAAAAGGGTTTTCAATTCGAAAAATAAATAGGATTTATTAATGTATGTTGATACATTCTTTAATCATTCTTCTCACATAAGCTCAATTTTATTTCTAGGATAATCACTCGATCATGTCTTCTCTGAATTTGCGTTCCATTTTGGACACCAATAAACTGACTGGGCCAAACTTCATGGACTGGCTTCGAAACCTGAGGATAGTCCTCAAGGCAGAAAGCTTGCTTATGTCCTTAAAGATCAACTTCCCAACCGTCCTCCTTGAAAATGCAACTCCAGACCAGTTTCCTGAGTTGCTCAACCTGCTGAAGACTGTAGAGCCTTCTGTGAAGCAGGATCAAAAGACGGTACTGTTAGTTGGTTCCTCGAAGAAAGGTTCTAAGAGGAGGCCAAAGAAAGAATAGGGAAGAAGAAAAAGGCCAAAAAGCAACTGAAAATACCCTAAAAGGCACTTGCCATCACTATGGCAAGGAGGGTCACTGGCGAAGAAACTGCAAGGTTTATCTTGAGTCCTTGAAAGAGAAGGCATCCGATGCCCCATCCTCTTCAAGTATCTTCGTTATTGAATGTCACTCTATTTCCTCAAACACCTGGGTACTTGATACTGGGTGTAGCTCACATATATGTAATGACATACAGGGGCTAAGGAATAGAAGAAACTCGTCAAGGAGAAGCGAATTTGCGAGTTGGAAACGGAGCAAAGATTGCTGCTGTGCCATCGGAACATATTTGCTAAAGCTCCCACAGGACGTGCTTAGAATTGGATAATTGTTATTTTGTTCCTTCGTTAATAAAGAACATTGTATCTATTTCATGTTTGAATGAAAAGGGTTATCATTTAACTTTTAGTAACAATTGTTGTTACATAACTTTAAATGGCGTTCTTTATGGGAATGGAACTTTGTGCAATGGTATCTACACGTTAGATTTATCCGGTGACGTTTTCAATATCGAAGTTAGCAACAAACGTGCTCGAATAGATAATCGAATAGACTCCTACACGTGGCATTGTCGTCTTGGCCATGTAAGTAAGAAACGCATGACCAAATTACACCGATGTGGAATTTTGGAATCATTTGAACCCGGTTCATTTGATACATGCGAATCATGCTTAAAAGGCAAGATGACCAAATTACCCTTTTCCGGAAAAGGTAATCCAGTGGGAGAATTGCTTGGTCTAATACATACTGATGTATGTGGACCAATGTCAACTCTTGCACAAGGAGGCTATAGCTACTTCATCACCTTTATCGATGATCACTCACGATTCGGGTATGTGTTCTTGATGAAACACAAATCTGAAGCTTTTGAGAAATTCAAAGAGTTCAGAAATGAAGTAGAGAAACAGCTTGGCAAAAGTATTAAGATACTTCGATCCGATCGGGGTGGTGAATACTTAAGTCAAGAGTTTCAAGATTATCTTAGGGACAATGGGATATTGTCCCAATGGACTCCGCCGTATACACCACAGCATAATGGTGTATCTGAGAGGCGCAACCGAACCTTGATGGACATGGTTAGGTCGATGATGAATCATGCAACTCTTCCAAAATCCTTTTGGGGCTATGCACTTAAGACAGCTGTTTACTTGCTAAACAGAGTCCCGACCAAGGTAGTCTCTACTACTCCATATGAGACATGGAATAGTAAGAAACCTCACTTAACTCACCTTAAGATATGGGGTTGTCCTGCTTATGTGAAGCGGACTGTATCAGACAAATTGGATGCTAAGTCTGATAAATGTCTATTTATTGGATACCCTAAGGAAACGAAGGGTTACCAATTCTATCATCCCTTGGAACAAAAGGTGTTTGTTTCAAGGCATGCTGTATTTCTGGAAAAAGAATTTCTTTTACAAGAAAACAGTGGGAGTGGCATTGAACTTGATGAAGTTCAAGAAACTCCAATAGACATTACAGAGACACCTAGTCTAGACCCACAACCAATACTCATAATGATGAGCTATCAGTTGAACCTAAAACAACACCTCTTCGTAGGTCTGATAGGACACGCAATATTCCAGAGAGATACGGATTTCTCATAAGTGAATCGAACGACGTGTTACTCATAAGCGATGACGAACCTATCAGTTATGAAGATGTTCTGAAAAATTCAGAAAGGGACAAATGGCTTGAAGCCATGAAGTCGGAAATGGATTCCATGTACGAAAATCAAGTATGGGACTTGGTTAACTGATAAGCCCAAATTATGTGTCACGAATGTGGGTCTCAAATTTAAATGTATATGAATAACTGGAAACCCTTTTTCAATCAAAAGTATGAAAATGTAATAAAGGGGCCACAGGTCGTATTTTTCTCGAGGCTAGTTGTCATGCTTGATTCAAACTTGTGTTTATGTGTCGTTTGTGTTTTGGGTTTCGAAATAAGTGATTGAATTTGGATAGCAATTTGGAATGAAAATGAAATGAAAATAGAGGAATGTGAACAATGGAACTAAACAAGAGATGACACTCGATACTTCCACCAATGGAAACCGAGTCAATGCGTAGGATGTAACCAAAATTTGGAAAAGCAAGCCTAAATTCAAATGCAACCAAGGACTAAGCAACAGATAAATGCAGATTTGAAAAGGAATCAACTTAACACAAGTGATAGCCTACAAAAATTAGCAAGAAGACACCAAACAAACTCAAACTAATTACAAGATTTGGGAACCACAAATGCAAAGGAAATTCGAGATGGATGAATGCAACTTAGTGATTTCAACTCAATCAGATGCAACAAAGAAACAAGTGAATTCAAATGCAAAAAAGAGTTCAATTCGATTCAATTGGCACGCAAGGCAACTTTTTGTGCCAAAAACTAACACCAACCTTATGAAATAAACAAACTTTCAGCTCAATTGTTTAAACTGAGTGGTTCATTCGGAAACAACTATTTTAAGATAGAACTAAGCAAAACTAAGGTAAGGAAGTAAACTGAAATCAAAATTAGAGAAGCGAAATTTCAGAAATGGAGTAAACCGAAAACAGATTTGATTTTTCAGACTTGAGATGGCACGCAACAATGGAATTGATGCACAAAACTTAAAACAAATGCTATTTTAAACCAAACACACTATCTGTCTACTACTAGAGCAGGAATTAACTACTAAGAAACTCAGAAATCTGAGACAAATTCAGAAACCAAAAGAAAGAAAACAAAACAGAATTGAACTTGGCACGCAACCTTGGAATTGGCACGCAAGAATTAAAACTAAAGTGAACTGAAATTTCACTCTATTAATCACTGATCAAGTTCCTAACTTACTGAACTCTAAGGATTAAAAACTAATCAATCGAAACAACTCAGAAAACAAACTACAGCTGATGAAACTAAAATTCTAGAATAGGACAGAATTCGACAGAATTAAAAACTACAGCTGAAAACCAAATTGTAACCAATTAAACTACTCCTCGACCCTTCTTGAGCTCAGAACCTTCTTGGTTGTCAATCAAGAGCTGGCTTCGAACCCCTAGGCACAGCAATCGGTGGAAAACAACTTCAATCCATAAAATTTTGCTCAAACTGCTTCAACTGGGAAATTCCAATCCGAGCCCCTTTAATCTCAACTTGCCGAGCTGCAATGAAGATTTGGAGACGACCTGAGCTCACTTGAGAACCCCTACAAGTGGCTCAGGTGATCTGAATTTGCGTGTAGCTGAGATTCAAGCTCCCGGACCACAGAGAATGGGAAACCCTCAACAAGCTCTGTCCGGATGAAGTTTGAGTTGAATTTCGGATCGATTTCAAAAAAAAAAAAGGTTGGAACCGCCAACCAGCGGCCCCCTAGTCTCTGCCCCACAAGTGTCCAGAGGGGGTAAATCACGGTGAATGCTGGGCAGGCCAAGACACCCAGGCGCGAGGGATTTTTTAAACAGCAGCTGAGGTTTCACCTCTCGTTCATACTGTCGACCTTCGAACCCATGATGACCTCCATTTCAAGTGCGAGTGTCTTAACCAGCTGATCCAGTTTATAACCCTTTTTAGTCACGCAGCTGCGTGGTGAACACAAAGCGAATTATTCTTTCGCTTTTAATGAATTTCGGATCGAGATTGCCTCCCAAGGATTCAGATGATGAATCTCAGTAGGAATCGAGGTGGTCGCGCCTTGGATTGAAGAAGAAATGAAGAACAATGGAAGAACTCGAAGAACTTGCGAAGACGGCGTAGACGCGACGAGGCTGGGCTGCAGCGAAAAATTTGATTAAATACTTATCATTGGACGGCTGTGATTGATCCACTTCAATCCAACGGCTGATCTTAGTCTGATTTGAGCCAAACTTTGATGATGATGATCTGGGGTCAGGATCTGCCTTGTGGTAGCTCGGATCCTCCAGATTTGCAACGGATGGTCAGATCAAGCTAATCTTTGAATGGATGATCTAGAGCCCTCCAAGCTTTATCCAACGGTTGATTTAGCTCTGATTTGGATGAAATCTTCAGATCTTGATCAGGGTGCCTGATCAACCCTTGCCCTAGCTTGGATTGCTTTGGATCATCCCGGATGGCTCAGATCTAGCCGCTCTTGAATCGGACAGCCCAGATTAAATCATAATCTTGATAATTCGATCCGGGTCACTTCCGACTCAAGTTCGACCTAATATCCCCTAGATCCTTGAACCATTGATGCCTACAAAAATAGATCAAGAATTTAGTGGCCAAATAATCCAATTTTATACAAATTTGTAATTAAGTCCAAAACCAAAGTAAGTTCTAAACCTAGGGCAATTTCACAATTTTAGCAATAAAAACATAGGTCAAACATGGATTTAAGCAGCTCAAATAATCAATAAAATAGTATTTATCAACTCCCCCAACTTGAGCTTGAGCGTCTCGCGAAAACTACTAAATAAGTATCCCTTTGGTTTTCTAAAGCATAATTAGAAGCAAATGAAAAAAAAATTACCTAAGGTTGTCAATTCTCATAAATCTAAGCCCTATGGATTAGTATCTTGTCCTTAAAATCAACAACTTAGCCTTTCATCCATCATGAGTCATTGAGATGAATCTAACTCATAGCCTTTCAAGAAAATTTTTGGTGGCTCTCTCCTTAAGTTCTAACTTGATGATGGAAGTGGAGCTCACTCAAACACATATGATTCTTGCACTACCATAGGCTTGCTTATTATCTATCTCCACCATTATTCATGATTGGGATCAATATCTATAAAAATAAATAAAAACATGAAAGTGGTGAGAAATAGAATAAAAACCAAGAAAATGGAAAAATTTATAAGGTGGAAGACTTGAGTGCTTGAGGACATTTCTGATGCTCTTTGCTCTCCATACAGTCCTTGTAATGAGATAAGAAGTGTGGTAAAGTCAGTCTTGAATAATACTCCTAATTTGGATGAACAAACCTTTATTGATCTCAAGTGTCAATTTCCACTTTTGTGTGCCAATTGCTTCCTTCTTCTTTCTCATCAAAATTTTTTTTCGAGCTCTTTTCTTCTTCTTTTCTTTCAGATCAGAGTTACATCAAAGAACATGTTATATCAAGTGAAATAGCTACTCAACATAAAATTTCCACTCAAAACCTCTTGTAACTCACTCTTGATACGTTTCCTTTATAAATTGGCACACTTCCTTTATAGATCTGCTAGTTGCAGTTTCGAATCATAAATCTTGCATTATATGGTTCATGAATTGTTCAGCTGGTATTCCTCTTCTAATCCACAAGAATTTTCAATTCAGCACAGATTTCTTACATTTCAGCACAGATTTCTTGTCTTTCAACTTCTCAGCTTCAATTCCAAACTCATCAGCCTTCAATTCAGATTATCTTCAACTGAAGTTAAGATTCCAGCACTCAACAAACTCAGATTCAGAATTTCAAGCTCAGATTCAGCTCAGCTTAATTCAGATTTCTGATCAGTTATTTGGATTTCCAGCTAAGATTTTGTTCAGCTGCAATTCTTCATTCATCAGCTATAAATTTCAGCACTCGGCAATTTCTGTGATCAGCACTACATTACTTAACTCCATCCAGATTCAGTTTTCATTTGATACTAATTTGTGCTAAATCTCAACCACAAGTCCTAGTCCTTCCAGATCTGAATTTTTCTTGCTCTGTCCGACTTAGCNTGCAGATTCCTTGCAGCGAATGGGAAGTAAATTCCAGCACTGAAATTTTCAGTTCTGTCCATTGTGAAGTAGTGCTGAATTTTTCAATGAGTGTATTTTAAACTTGGCACAGCAGTTTGTATCATTCCAGCACTCAAAATGGAAACATCTTAGCTTCAATTCCAACTTCATTAGCCTCCAATTCCATTTTGTGCAGCTTTGTTCAACCTCTGATCAGCTTCTGATTAGCCTCCAAATTCCAGCACTCGGCACAGCAATATCAAGCTCTCTCCTTGCTTCAATTTGTCTAATTTCAGTAGTTCTAATTTCAACATTCAGCAGCAACTTCTTCCTTGCAGTTCAGCCCAGAAATTTCCAGCATCAGATTATGTTCAGCTCCCAATCAAATTGTACAGCTATATTTCCAAATCTGCTTCCTCTCAATCAGCTTCAAAGACATTCATTTCTGAAATTACACTCAATTTATAGCTGCTGTTCAAATTGCATTCCATTTTCAAACCTTGGCATCCATTTGGCTTTCTCTTGATGGTTGCGTGCCACTTGACACTTGGCACACAATTTCTTCTTCATCAAAATGTTTCAACTTGAGCTTGGCCATGTAACTCAGCTTGGTCTTATCAAGTTCATTGCTAATTATCATAAAGACTCTAGATTCTCCACTTGCTTCCATCCTCTTGCTCATTTTGGCAAAGAAATTCAGTCGAATTCAACTCACTTGGCACCTAAATTTTCCTTCAACTTGGCAAAAAATTTTTCCTTTTTGACATGAATTTCCTCTTTTGATACAAATTGATTCCAAATCACTAATCACTCCCCCACACTTAAATCTTTGTCCGTCTCGGGCAAAATAGCATCAAGAAAACATCCCAACAAACAAATCCATAGAAAAATTGGGGTTAAGATTAGGATAAGGAAAAAAAATAGAATAAATAGATGTTTTGCCAAAATTGATGTGGAAAGGTAAACAAAATGATTAGTCCCTATAGATGTGATCCAACCATTGAAATATGATTTTGAAAGAACCTAAGCAAGTTCTAGAATACAATAACATATGTGTATCACAAAATAAGGCTAATCTCACTAGGTAAAAATAATCCATCTCAAATCTCAATTAAGAATCTAAAGCAAAATCGTACTCAAGCATCCAAGATTTCATCCATGAACTCAAACCCTAAGTTTTGACAACCAAATTTAATTTATTTTCCAAAAGACTCTAAAATGCTATGAGATAACCTAGGGATACATTTATTTCTATCATGCAAAAAAAGTGCTAAAATGAAATACATGGTAATTACAATGATTTTATTCATGTCATGTATCTTAAGCATTTATTATTAACTACTTACTTCAAAAAGAGAAAGAATTTATTCTAGAACCATGAAAATGTACTAAGAGAAAAGACATGGTATTTACAATGAAGAATTTTATTTGAACACTAAAGTACCTACTTGAGAAAACCAATTGCGCACGCAAACAAAAATTATTCTTGCAACAAGTAAGGACATGGTATATACCAAAGAAAAATGAGTGCAAATTTAGTGAACTCCCCTTTTAAGTTGGGGTATGTGGCATCCATATAGTCCACTCCATCCACCTCTAGCTCCTTGACCTCTTCATGGAATTTCTTGAGCCGGTGGCCATTTACCTTGTACACTTGACTCGTGGCCTCCTCTTGAATCTCTACCACTCCATAGGGAAAAACATTAGTCACAAAAAATGGACCCTCCCATCTTGACCTCAACTTCCCTTTGATCAATTTGAGTCTTGACTTGTATAATAGCACTTTGTCACCAATTTGAAATTCTTTGTTCACAATGTGCTTGTCATGAAAGTTCTTAGTCTTCTCTTTGTAGATCCTTGAATTCTCAAATGCTTCCAACCAGATTTCTTTAAGTTCTTGAAGTTGCAACTTCCTTTCTTCTCCCACCTTAGTAGCATCAAAATTGCAAGCTTTTACCGCCCAATACGCCTTATGCTCAACCTCCACAGGTAAGTGGCATGATTTCCCATACACAAGTCTATAAGGTGACATTCCAATGGGTGTCTTGTAAGCGGTGCGATATGCCCATAGTGCATCTTCAAGCCTTTTGCTCCAATCCTTCCTATTAGGTCCCACGGTCTTTTCCAAAATTGATTTGACTTCTCTATTTGACACCTCGGCTTGTCCATTTGTTTGGGGGTGATAAGCAGTAGAAACCTTATGTACAACCCCGTACTTATTAAGAAGAGCCTTCATGTGCTTATTGTAAAAATGGGATCCTTGGTCACTTATGATTGCTCTTGGAATTCCAAACCTGCAAAAAATGTTTGACCTGACAAAACTAACAACAACAGATGAATCATCAGTCCTGGTGGGAATGGTCTCCACCCATTTTGAAACATAATCAACAGCTAAAAGAATATACAAGAATCCAAAGGAAGCAGGAAATTGTCCCATAAAATCTATACCTCACACATCAAATATCTCACAAAATAAAATAGTTTGTTGAGGCATTTCATTTCTAGCACTTATGTTTCCTGTTCTTTGACATCTATCACAACATTTACAAAATCTATATGAATCTCTAAACAGGGTGGGCCAGTACAATCCACATTCTAAAATTTTTTTAGCAGTTCTTTGTGGTCCAAAATGCCCACCACATGCTGAAGAATGACAAAAAGTGAGTACAGAATGAAACTCATGATTTGGTACACATCTCCTAATGATTTGATCACTATAAAATTTCCACAAGTAAGGATCATCCCACACATAATATTTTGCATCACTTTTAAACTTATCCTTTTGAGCTTTCGAAAAGTGTGTAGGAAAAACATGAGCTACAAGAAAATTCACTAAGTCTGCATACCAAGGTGACTCACCATGCAGCTGTAAAAGCTGCTCATCTCTGAAATCATCATCTATGGCCGTGGGATCTCCATCTCCCTCCAATCTGCTCAAGTGGTCTGCTACTAAATTTTCCTTGCCACTCCTGTCCCGTATCTCCAAGTCAAACTCCTGTAGTAGTAGCATCCATCTAATAAGCCTTGGCTTCGCATCTAGCTTCTTCAGGAGGTACTTCAGTGCTGCATGATCAGAAAACACAACAACATGAGAACATAATAAATATGATCTGAATTTATCTAAAGCAAAAACAATGGAAAGAAGCTCCTTTTCTGTGGTGGTGTAGTTGGCTTGGGTTGAATCCAAGGTCTTTGAGGCATAAGAAATAACATATGGTGCCCCATCTACTCTCTGTGCAAGTACAGCTCCTACTGCATGGTTCGAGGCATCACACATCAACTCAAAAGGTAAGCTCCAGTCTGGTGATTTGATGATAGGTGCAGTAATAAGAGCTTCCTTCAACCTCTGAAAAGCCTCCTTGCATTTTGCATCAAAATAAAAATCCACATCCTTCTGTAACAATCGAGACAATGGAAGAGCAACTCTACTGAAGTCTCTAATAAATCTCCTGTAGAAACCTGCATGTCCAAGAAAAGATCGAACATCCCGTACGCATACGGGGTAAGATAAAGAAGATATAGCACTGGTTTTTGCAGGATCTACCTCTATACCTCTCCTAGAGACTATGTGACCCAAAACAATGCCATGCTCAACCATAAAATGACAATTTTTAAAATTAAGAACCAGATCAGTCTCGATGCATCTATGCAAAACCCTAGATAAATTTTCTAAACATGAATCAAAGGATGTACCAAAAATAGAAAAATCATCCATGAATACTTCCATGCAGTGTTCTAACAACTCACCAAAAATGCTTACCATACACCGCTGGAAGGTCCCTGGAGCGTTGCAAAGTCCGAATGGCATCCGTCTGTAAGCAAATGTGCCGAAAGGACAAGTGAAGGTAGTCTTCTCTTGATCTTCCGGATCTATGCAAATCTGAAAATAACCTGTGTATCCATCCAAAAAGCAATAGTGTGACTTCCCCGCCAATCTCTCCAACATCTGATTAATAAAGGGCAAGGGATAGTGATCCTTCCTCGTGGCTTGGTTCAGCTTCCTATAATCCACACAAACTCTCCATGCATTCTTCACTCTTGTGGGCACCAACTCGTTGTCTTTATTTGCCACCACTGTAACTCCTGATTTCTTGGGAACCACATGAAGAGGACTCACCCATCTGCTATCAGAAATAGGGTAAATGATGCCTGCCTGTAAAAGTCTAGGCACCTCTTTCTTTACTACATCAAGAATCAAAGGGTTGAGTCTTCTTTGTGGTTGTCTCACGGGCTTCATATTTTCTTCTAAGTGTATCCAATGCATGCAGATAGCAGGGCTAATCCCAGAAATATCAGCAAGTGTCCACCCTATAGCTTTTCTGTGCTGCCTCAGAACTTGTAATAATTTTTCCTCTTGCTCTGGCTCTAAATTCTGGGCAATGATGACAGGTAGCTGTTGATCTTCTCCCAAATAAACATACTTCAAGTGTGCTGGCAAAGGCTTCAACTCAGGCTCTGACTGCTCAGTAGATATGGGTGATCCCTGGGGCTCAGTGCAATCCCCTACACTCACATACCTACCCTCTGACTCTCCTGACACATCAACCATCAAGAGTGATCCCTGGGGCTCTGTGCAATCCCCTACACTCATGAAATCTCCCTCAACTGTAAGAGGTCCAGAAACGGATCCAAACTCAGCTCCTCCTGCAGACATAACATCTCCTACATCTATAGAGCTCAGGTCACACTCATGAACATCAGAGAAAATCCTATCAGCAAGGGCATCTACACCAACCAGCTCCTCAGCAACATCAATACTCAAAACAGAGTGATCCTCCCTCGGGTGCTTCATAGCGTCAAGAAGACTGAACTGGACTACTGTATCTCCTATCTCCATGGAAAGTGTCCCTACATGTACATCAATCTTCGTTCTGGTGGTCTTCAAAAATGGCCTCCCAAGGATGAGTGGAGATCTATGTGCAAGGAAATCTCCCTCCATGTCCAATATGTAAAAATCAGCTGGGAAGATCAACTCTTTCACCTTAACGAGCACATCCTCAATCATACCGGCTGGGTGAGTCTGGCTTCTGTCAGCTAACTGAATCACTACTCCTGTAGGTTGTAAAGGGCCTATGCCCAACATCTGAAAAACTGACCTAGGCATCACATTGATGGAAGCACCCAAATCTAACATGGCATCCTGAAATAAACTGCTTCCAATCTCAAAAGGTACAGTAAAAACTCCTGGGTCTTCACATTTCTGAGGAATTTGCTGAAACAGTGCTAAAACATTTTTGCCCATGTTAACTAACTCATTCCCCTTCAATCTCTTCTTGTGAATGCACAAGTCCTTAAGAAACTTAGCATATTTTGGAATTTACTTGATCATGGTAAGCAATGGCACATTCACCTGCACTTTGCTAAAAAGATTCACAAGTTCTTGAAATTCTTTGGCCTTCTCTTCCTCCACTTGCTTTTTGGCATGTGTTCTCTGCTGTGGAAAGGGTAAAGGAACCCTAAAATCAACTTCTTTGGCCGGAAGTGGAGAAACTGAATTCTGCCCTGCTGTCCCATGCGTAGCAGCTGCTGTCCCATGCGTCTCGGCATTGATTTCTTCTCCGTTTGCCACCAAATTTGGAGGGTTGCTTGAGGACTGAGTTGGGAACGGGCTAGGGGGGGGGGTCAGCCGAATTTGAACTCATTTCAGTGTTGTTTTGGGCCGAAATTTGAGTTTCTGTCCGGTCCCCTGAAAATTCTGCTCTTGGACTCTTCGGAGATGTTGTAACCTTCCCACTTCTCAAAGTTATAGCACTCACATTCCCTTTGGGATTGGGTACAGTTTGGGAAGGAAGTTGACTTGATCCTTGAGATTGATTCTGATTAATTCCACAAGCCAATTGCCCTATTTGTCTCTCAACGTTTTGATTGTGTTGTTGTTGTTGTTGGAGAACTTGTTGTATTTGTTGTTGTTGAGATTGTTGTTGCTGCATCATCTGTTGAAACATATCCTCAACCCTCTGTTGGGACGCATTCCCTCCACTTGAGCTCCCATAACCTCCTTGATTAGAATAGCTCCTTGATTGACCTTGAAAAGATGAATTAGTTGGCTGAAATTGTGGAGCTTGCTGATTCTGTTGAAAACCATGCTGTTGGGGCTGATTAAAGAACTGATTAGAGGGCTGATATGCTGGAAAATTTTGCTGGGAAATGCAGCCTTGAAAATTCTGATTTTGAGCTGAAAAATTAGGTGGCGAGGGCTGAAAATTCTGCCCTTGAAACCCTTGACCGAAGGGCTGGAAATTTTGATTCAAGGGCTGTGTGGGCTGAAAATTTTGTTGGTTTTGAGCTGGAAAAACTGGAAATGATTGCAAGCCTTGCTGCCCTTGATTATATTGCTGGAATTGAGGTTCGAATTGCTGAAATGGTTGCTGAAAATGTTGAGAATTAGGCTGAAACGGGGGCTGAAAACTTTGACTTGATGGCTGAAAATGACGCTGATTGATCTAAGTTTGTTGGGGCTGCTGGAAGTTCTGTAATGACTGCTGTGAAGACTGATTTTGAGGCTCTTGTTGGCAGAAAGCATTCCCATACCTCAAGTTAGGATGATTCCTCCAACGGGGGTTATAGGTAGAGGAATATGGATTGTTTCTTGCTGGAAATTGTCCTCTCACTAATGCAGCTACTGTCTCGTCCTGTTGGAGATTGGAGCATGAGTCTGAAGTGTGCTCTAGACTAGAGCAAATGCCACACACACTTATCATTTGACTTGACTGTGGAGGTACTGTAGGAGTTGACCCTTGATTTGCATTGCTAACCTTCAACTCCTTAATAAGTGATGTGATCTCTGCAAATCTCTTGTCATAATGATCAATAGGCACTACCTGAACTTCTCCCACTCCTCTGGTGGTCAAGGCTCTGCCTCCAAATTGTTGGGAATTCTCAGCCATATTAGAAATTAACTCCCTAGCTTGCATTGGTGACTTGTTCACTAGGGCCCCTCCAGCTGCAGCATCTATCAGGACTCTATCCATCTGCAGCAGTCCCTCATAAAAATATTGAATCAATAATTGCTCACTGATTTGATGCTGGGGGTAACTTGAACACAACTTGTTAAATCTTTCCCAGTAATCATATAGTGTTTCGCCCACCACTTGCTGAATCCCACAGATACTTTTTCTGATTATAGCTGTGCGGGAAGCTGGGAAATACTTCTCCAAAAATGCCTTCTTCATAGCGATCCAACTAGACACATGTCCTGTAGGCAGATAATAGAACCAGTCTTTGGCTGCTCCTGTCAATGTGAAGGGGAAAGCTCTCAGCTTGATGTCTTCTTCAGAAATGCCCTGAGGCTTCATAGTAGAGCACACCACATGGAATTCGTGCAAGTGTCTGTTTGGATCCTCCCCAGATAAACCCTGAAACTTTGGCAACAAATTAATAAGTCCTGATCTTAACTCAAAACTTTCCCCCAACTCTGGATAAGCTATACTGGAGTACTGAAATGCAGCATCAGGTGCTGCAAGCTCCTTCATGGTTCTTTGGTGGTCTGCCATGTCTCTGCCTGAGTGAGTGAAGATAGTCTGAATAGGAGGGATATCTGTAGTCTCAGAAAGAATAGCCTGGCTCCTCCTGGCTCTGAAAGTCCTCTCAATCTCAGTGTCGAAATCTTCTAATTTAGCACCTAAAGACCTGGTCATACAAACAAAATAAATCGCAGTAAAAGTGGATAAAGAGATAAACAAATAGAATGAACTCAAAAGATATAACAATAAGCACAAAAATAAATCAAGAATGATATGAAATAAGTGCACAAGCAAAAATCAAGCAATTCAACTAGTATTGTTCCCCGGCAACGGCGCCAAAAATTTGACGGACCCAAACTATGTGTCACGAATGTGGGTCTCAAATTTAGAATTTATAAATGAATGCTGGAAACCCTTTTACAATCAAAAATATAAAAATGTAATATAGGGGCCACAGGTCGTATTTTTCTCGGGGACTAGTTGATATAATCTGATTCACGCTTGGTTTATATGTCGTTTGTGTTTTTGGGGTTTCAAATAAGTAATTGGGTTTTGGGTTATAATCAAAAATGAAATTGAAAAGGAGAAGTAAGAATCTTAAGCTAATGAACTAAACAAGAAATTGGCACTAAAGGGAAAACTCACTAATGGAACGCTAATTAAGCACTTACAAAATTTTTGGAAACTAATTTCTGAATTCAATAAAACAAAAGATGATGCTGAGAAATGAGGTAAAAACAGTGATGGGAGTTTTCGAAAATAAACAAGCTTAACACAATTAATAGCATGCAAAAGTAGAACTCAACCAAGCAATTGCAACTAAACTAGCCAAAGTGTTTTTGGATCCCAACCACTGCCAACAAAATTCAGATGTAAGTAAGTGCAAGCTTATTGATTCAAACACAATCTTATGCCACAAAATCAAGTTGAAATTCAGATGCAATTGAATCCAAGGGCAGTTGGCACGCAAGGGACAATTCCTTGTGCCAAAAGCCAATTCAAATCAAGAAATGAGTGATCTTTCAACTCAACTTTCTAAAACTGATTGGTTCGTTTGTGAAACAAAGGTATTAGGAAAGAACTAAGCAAGATTCTGAAAGGGAATTCAACTAAAACCAAATCTAACAAAGCAAAAGAAATCAGAACAGAGATATGCAGTAATTCAGATTTGATTTTCAGAATTTCAACTCTAGATAAACTAAAAACCCGGAATGAATTGCAAGAAATTGAAACTAAGCTCTAAGTTAACTAAGGAAGCCTCTACTTATCTCGAATGCAGGAATTAACAACTAAGAAACAAGAAATCTGATCTGATGCAAATTTAGAAACCGAAGGGAAGAAAACAAAACAGAAATGAAGTGGCACGCAAACAAGGAATTGGCACGCAACAGTTTAAGCTAAAGCAAACTGAAATTTAACTCAATCTATCACTAAACAAGTTCCTAGTTAACTTAACTCGAAGATTAAAAATACTAATTAAGCTAAACAAGTCAGAACTTACAAACTAAAATAGCTGAGAACTGGAAATTGCAGAAAACATGACAGAATTCGACAAAACTGAAATCTACAGCTAAAACAATGAAATTAACTAGCTAAACTACTCCTCAACCCCTTCCTCAGCTCAAGAAATTCTTGGTTGTCAATCAAGAACTGGCTTTGAACCCCTAGGCTCAGCAAATCAGTGGACAATCAATTCTGAAGTTGATTCTGCATCGAATCTGCGCTTGCTGGAATTTTCAATCCGATTCACTCCATCTCAATTGGTGGAGCTGCGATGACGATTTGGGAAACTTCTGAGATCACTTGAGAACCCCTACAAATGATTCGGAAGCTTTGAAATGGGCTGTGGAAGAGAAGAAGGTGGTCGGACTGAGGACTCCCGAAACCCTCAAGAAATCCTCTGTTCCAGCGCAAATGAGCAGAATTCTTCAAACAAAGATCACCAAAAACTTGATTCTCGATCTGGAATGGAAGATGAGGTGGTCACGCCTTCTTGGAAGCAAAAACTTTCAAAACGATGAAGAGAAGATGAAGAACGGTGAAGAACAGTGAAAGGAGCTGAAGACGCGACAAGGGTAAGCTGCGGTGGAATTTTCCTTAAGTATTAACCAATGGACGGCTGTGATTGATTTGCTTCAATCCAACGGCTGATCTTGGTTTGATTTGAGTCAAACTTTGATGATGATGATCTGGGGTCAGGATCTGCCTCGTGGTAGCTCGGATCCTCCAGATTTGCAACAGATGGTCCAGATCAAGCTAATCTTTGAATGGATGATCTAGAGCCCTCCAAGCTTGATCCAACGGTTGATTGAGCTCTGATTGTGATGAAACCTTCAGATCTTGATCAGTGTGCTTGATCAACCCTAGCCCTAGCTCGAATTGCTTCAGATCATCCCGGATAGCTCAGATCTAGCCGCTCTTGAATTGGACGGTCCGGATTAATCGTAGGCTTGATAATCTGATCCGGGTCACTTCCGATTCAAGTTTGACCCAATATGCCCTAAGTCCTTGAACCTTTGGTGCCTACAAAAATAGATCCAAAATTTAGTGGCCAATTAATCCAATTTAATGCAAATTTGTAATTAAGTCCAAAATAAAGGTAAGTTCTAAAACCTAGGGCAATTTCACAATTAATCAATAAAAATATGAGTCAAACATGGATTTTAACATCTAAAATAATCAACAAAAATGGTACTTATCACTCTCTCCCTCTCTTTCTCTCCTTCTCTTCTCCCCTTCTTGCCGTGCGCCAACCAGCCCCAAGAAGGAGCACCAGTCGGCCATCCTTTTGTGGTTAGTCTTCCGACTTCTCTCTTGGTTTTTCTTGTCGCGTTCTCGAAGAATCTAGTAGTTCTCGAGAACACGAAACTCATGGCTTTGCGAAGTCATCCCGAAGATACTCGACGTGGACGCGAATAGAGGCGGAGCTTCCAAGGGACGCTTACGGTTGGATCTCTCCCTTCCTTCGAGTTACGCGAGGTAATATGTAAATTAGTTTACATTTCTGCAAAAATTTTAAATATATGATCATGTCTACACAAGATAAAATTGCATGCTTAGATGTGTGGGTAAATGATTTAGAGAAATTATTTATGTTAAATCTTCCGCTGCACGTAATTAATTTTAAAATTATGAACCCGCATCCATGTCAACATGCACCCGGACCCAACAGTGGTATCAGAGCCGAGGTTTGTGTTCGACATAATCATATAATTGTTTTGTGGAAAGCTTTATCATGATCTCAATTTTAGAAAATTTTCAATTATGGAAACTTTTCAATTATGGTAAATTTTTGATTTAGAAATTTCAAAGTTTGGAAATCCTCATGAAATTTCGCAAACTTTTGAAATATCTCTGTTTCTGAAATTTTATGATAATTGTGAAAACTTTTCATTTTTGGAAACTTTCCAATTTTGAAAATTTCCTATTTTGGAAATTTTCCAATTTTGGAAAAACGTAAGTTTTCTTTGTACCAGAAACTTACAATTATTCTGAAAACCTTTTATTTTTGGAAACTTTCTATTTATGGAAAGCTCGCAATTTTGGGCACTTTCTTTCAAGAAAGTCTAGACAAATTATGGGAATATTAATTGGCATTTAAATTTATAATTGGAAATTAAATTATTTACAAAATTCTTTATTTTGGATTGAGCCTCGGGGAGCAGTCCAATTTAAAGTTAGTTGTTATAATTAAATTTCCTAAATTGAATTTAAATTGTCAAATGTTTAATTTGGATTGAGCCTCGGGGACCACCAAAATTAAGTTATTGATATTAATTTTTCATAAATAAAATATGTGATCAAATCTTGGAAATTTTTGAGGTAATTCTCAAACGATAATTTCCTTATTTGATTTATGAGGTGATGCTCTTACATATTATTGTCTCCAAAATTAATTAGGAAAATTGTTTCCTATAGAGTATATTTTCTTAGATAAGATTTTCATGAAAATAATATGTAGTTGAATTAAGGGAATCTGTCTCTTAATTTAATAAGATTTGATTTAGAGTAATCAAAGTCTTAAACATATTATTTCCGAAATTGATTATGATAATTCAGGAAATTATTTCCCGAAACAATTCCTTGAATAAAGTATGAAATTAGAATAAGGAAATCTGGTTCCTAATTCAATTAATGAGACTTGATAAATTAAGTCGCATACATACTTTATTAAGGAAATCGTTAGAACATGACATAATTATATGTTATGAATGTGCATAAAAGAAAAGGATGATACCCAAAACCCCTTATAAAATATTAAGGCCAACACCTTCCATTAATATGGTTAGAACCGGAGTTTTGTTTCTCGTTTGGGTTGATGGACACATCCATGCCCGGCTTAAACCTCAACATGTTCAAACCATGGAATTAGTTTATGATTAATATAGTTGGAGTCAGAGATCAATCTTTAGTTTTGGTTGTTGGACACATCCAAGCCTGACTAAACGGTTGAATGAGCTCCAACCATATTAAAACTATTTCTTGATTAATGGGTCAGCCTTAAGCTTGGAGCATCGATTTGTTGTGCCAGAGCCAAGGTCGATGTAAAGAGAGGTGCAGTTGGGTGTTATGTATATTGTTGCATACTTGTTAATGAGTTAACAACCCAATGATTTATACAAACATTCAATTAGTTGATAGCATAATGTGATAGTTACATATGTATAATATGTAATCGGTATAATTACCTACCTTCATAGCTAAGAATAACTTGATGGACTCTAGCCATGGTTATTCTTATCTATGGTTGGATATCAACCTATTTGGAGATGTTCCTACGATCTCCCGAATTGATAAAAAGGGTTATTCAATTCGAAAAATAAATAGGATTTAATTAATATATATTGATGCATTCTTTATCATTCTCATCACATAACCTCAATTTGTATTTCTAGGATAATCACCCGATCATGTCTTCTCTGAATTTGCGTTCCATTTTGGACACCAATAAGCTGACTGGGTCAAACTTCATGGACTGGCTTCGAAACCTGAGGATAGTCCTCAAGGCAGAAAAGCTTGCTTATGTCCTTGAAGAACAACTTCCCAACCATCCTCCTGAAGATGCAACTCCAGACCAGTTAGTGGCCTATCAGAAACATGTGGCCGATTCTGAACTTGCGAGTTGCATCATACTGGTCGCTATGGTACCTGAGCTACAAAAGCAGCATGAGCATATGGATGCTCATACCATCGTCTTCCATCTTCATGAGCTGTTTGACGAGCAGGAGAGATCAGAAAGGTTTGAGGTCTCCAGACTCCTCTTCACCTCTAAGATGTAGGAAAGCACTTCTGTTTCACAGTTTGTGTTGAAGATGTTAGGGTACATTGAGCAACTAGGCACACTTGGATTTGTAATGGATCACGAACTAAGTATTGACTTAATTCTGCATTGTTTGCACAAGAGTTACTCACAGTTTGTGATGAACTATCGGATGAACAAACTGGAAACTACCATTCCTGAGTTGCTTAACCTGCTGAAGACTGTAGAGCCTTCTGTAAAGCAGGATCAGAAGACGGTACTGTTAGTTGGTTCCTCAAAGAAAGACTCTAAGAGGAAGCCCAAAGAATAAAATAAGGGAAGGAAGAAAAAGGTCAAAAAGATTGAAAAGGCACCAAAAGACACTTGCCATCACTGCGGCAAGGAGGGCCACTGGCGAAGAAACTGCAAGCTTTATCTTGAGTCCTTGAAGAAGAAGGCATCCGATGCCCCATCCTCTTCAGGTATCTTCGTTATTGAATGTCACTCTATTTTCTCGGACACCTGGGTACTTGATACTAGGTGTAGCTCACATATATGTAATGACATACAGGGGCTAAGGAATAGAAAAAGACTCGTCAAGGGAGAAGCGAATTTGCGAGTTGAAAATGGAGCAAAGATTGCTGCTGTTGCCATCGGAACATATTTGCTAAAGCTCCCTACTGGACTTGTCTTAGAATTAGATAATTGTTATTTTGTTCCTTCGTTAATAAAGAACCCCGGGCTATGCCGCTCATATGGGTTTCACACTTTATCAAATGGATGTGAAGTCGGCATTCCTTAATGGGATCATTAAGGAAGAGGTCTATGTAGAACAACCCCCCGGGTTTGAGGACCCTAACTATCCAAGACACGTTTACAAATTAAGAAAAACCTTATATGGTTTGAAACAAGCTCCCCGGGCTTGGTATGAAAGACTTTCTTCATTTCTAGTGTCTAAGGGGTTTAGGAGAGGAACAATTGACCCTACTTTGTTCCTAAAGTCTAAGGATAAGGACATATTTGTTGCCCAAGTCTATGTAGACGATATCATTTTTGGGTCAACAAATAATGACTTCTTACAAGAGTTCATCAAGTGTATGGAAGATGAATTTGAGATGAGTCTTGTAGGAGAGTTAACCTTCTTTCTAGGACTTCAAGTTAAACAAACTAATGAAGGGACACATGTGTTTCAAACCAAATATGCTAAGGAAATATTAAAGAAATTTGGTTTAGAAAATGCTAAGGTAGCATCTACACCCATAGGAACCAATGTGAAAATGGATAGTGACCTTGAAGGGAAAATGGTAGACTCTAAACAATATAGAAGCATGATTGGTAGCATCCTATACCTATCCGCTAGTAGACCCGATATACTTTTTGCGGTAGGTATGTGTGTAAGGTACCAATCTTGTGCCAAAGAGTCCCATTTGATTGTAGTTAAGAGGATCCTAAGGTATGTTAAAGGTACCCTAAATGTCGGACTTTGGTACCCTAGAACCCTTAGTGTTGATCTAATTGGATACACCGACTCGGACTATGCTGGTTGTAAGCTAGATAGGAAGAGCACTAGTGGAGGGTGTCAATTCCTTGGGTCTTCTTTAGTTAGTTGGAGTAGTAGGAAATAACCATGCGTTGCCCTATCAACAACGGAGGCAAAATATGTGGCAATGGGTGGGTGTGTTTCTCAACTCCTTTGGATCATGCACACCTTAGAGGATTATGAGTTACATTACACTAATGTCAAAGTCTTGTGTGATAATGTAAGCACAATCAACTTGACCAAAAATCTGGTTCACCACTCTAGGATAAAACACATTGAAGTGAAACATCACTTCATTAGAGACCATGTGGCAAGAGGAGACATAAAACTACACTATGTTGAATCAAAGTCAAACCTAGCCGACATCTTTACCAAGTCTCTTCCCGAATCAGAGTTTGCATCCTTAAGAAGAGGGCTTGGAATGTGTTTTGTAGAAGTGTAGGATGAACTTGGAGATATTAACATTTGCAAAAGGGTGCTTGATCCATTAGGGTGATACATTTGATTCACTTGTGCCCGTGGCATATGGTTGAACCATTAAAAGTATCAAAATATGAAAACTACACCAACTATGGGGAAGACAAGTGTTTAATCAATGGACACTTTGCCCAAAGATCATAGTTAGACATTTTAAACTTTTGAAAATCATTTTATGTTCTATATAATTTGCCATGCTTTTGAAAGTTATGAAATTGCAAAACTAGATTATTAGTTTGATACAAAATGTAGTGGTTTTCAAAGAGTTTGGATTTTTATCAAAAGTCATGCATGTTTGAAATTTTATATGGACTAATATTTTTCCTTAATAGAGTATATCATTTCAAACATGTATGCAAAATTTTACAATTTTTGGATTTTTCTGAAATTTTCTGGGAGTTTCAGAAATTCGACAAAAAAGCTGAAAATTCAGACTGATAGCGTATCAGTCGACTGCCCCATGGGAAGTCGACTGGCACGCTTTGTTTCAGGTTCTGAAACTTTCTTTCAGAAATAAACTCTTCTCTCATTTGATGCCATAGGGTTTGGTTGCTTGCGGCAATCATTTTGATGGTTTCAAAGGGGGAGAATGGTGGTTTAAGTTAGAATTTTAACTTGGAATGGATGGTTTAAGGTTGTCTTTCCCACATAGACCTTGAATGATTAAAAATGGGGAGAAGACATGGATTGAGGGGGAGGCTACCTCTTAGGTTTGGACATGTCTTACATTTGAAACTTAACTTGGATTATGATTAGAATTGAAAATGGGGAGAAGACATGGATTAAGGGGGAAGTTACCTCTTAGGGTTACTATGTCTTATGTTTTTTCAATTGCTATCTTCTGTTATTGCTGTTGGTTGTTACTTATCTCTAAACTTAAACATATTGCCACGCATCAAAAAGGAGTAGATCGTTGAGGCAATCAGCCCTTAAATGATTGGAAGATCATGGTTTTGATGTGTGTGTGTGAATATGTTTAAGGTTAGAGTGTTATGTTGTATTTGATGTGTGTAATTGAGTTTGCAGGACTTGGAGGATCACACATGGTGGACATATTGATAAGCACCGTTTTATTGATTATTTTAATTGCTAAAATCCATGTTTGACCCATGTTTTTATTGCTTAATTATGATTTTACCCTAGGTTTTGGAACTTTATCTTATCTTGAACTTAATTGCAAAATTACACATTTTTGGGTTATTTGGCCACTAATTTTCTGATATATTTTTGTAGGCAAGAAAGGATCCTGGACCTAGGGCATACTGGGTCAAACTTGAGTCGGATGTGAACCGGATCGAATTATCAAGTTTACAATTAATCCGGGCCGTCCGATTCAAGAGCGGCTAGATCTGAGCCATCCGGGACGATCTGAAGCAATCCGAGCTAGGGTTAGGGTTGATCAAGCTCTATGATCAAGATCTGAAGGTTTCATTCCAATCAGAGCTCAATCAACCGTTGGATCAAGCAAGGAGGGCTCTAGAGCGTCCATTCACAGATAGAGTTGATCTGGACCATCCGTTGCACATCTGGAGGATCCGAGCTACCACGAGGCAGATCCTGACCCCAGATCATCATCATAAAAGTTTGGCTCCAATCAGAGCAAGATCAGCCGTTGGATTGATGTGGAGAAATCTGGGCCGTCCAATGCTTATGTATTTAATCAAAATTCCTGCGCATTCACCCTCGTCGCGTCTTCGCCGCAAAGCTCGAGTTCTTCGTTTCTTCTTGTTTTCTTCAGCAAATTCTTCATCTGAAGGCGTGACCACCTCAATTCGAGCTTATTCTTGAGTGACAGCAAGGATTTGGATTGGGGATTAGCTTAGTTTCGGTTTTAGCTGTAATTTCAGTTTCACACAGCAATTCTGTTCTGAAATTTTTGGGTTATTAACTTAGTTTCGATTTTGAATTGTCTTGCTGTAATTGAACCTCAGTTCTTCTAGTTAAGTAGTTTATGAACTTGTTTAGTCGATAATTGCTTTTAATTTCAATTTCCTTCTCGTTTTTAGCTTGCGTATCAAGTTCCTGTTTCTGCAACTGCGTATCAGCAGTTTCTGAATTTTCAGATCGGTTAAGTAGATTTGAGAGGTGTTTCTGCTGAATTTGATTTAATTCTTCAGTCTAATTAGTTAAGGTACTTGTTAGTGAGTAGTTACACTTCATTTCAGTTTGTTTCAAGCTTACTTTCTGCAATTCGAATCCTTGGTTGCGTGCCAAGATTTTGGTTGCGTGCCATTTCATTCCTGCAATTTACATTTCAGTTATGAAATTTTCATGTTTATTTCAGTTTTAGTGAGATAATTTAGTTGGTTTAAGCTTGTCAAGACTTTAAGTTCAATCCTGAATTCTGTTTAGTTGTGATAATTCGAAATTCCAAGTTGTTTCCACTTTATGATTGAGCATCAAATCTGCCCTGTTTTTCAGTTTGTAGTTTGTGTCTGAAATTGCATTTCTTTCATTCTGATTAGGAAATCTGAGTTGTAGTTTTTCCAGCACATTGTTTCTAAAGTTTGAGTTGACTTGTTTGCCTCAGTTGTGTGTGCTTTACATCAGCTTATGGTGTTTCAATTGGTATGATTTTCAGTACATAGACTTCCTTGTTTGCGTGCCAAATTGAATGAATCCCTGCATTTTGTATCAAAAGGCTGCTGTTGCATTGCTTGGTATCAAATAGCTACGAGTTCTAGTGTGTTTTATAGCTTGAAATAACCTAGCATTGTCTTTGTGTCAATTCGGAACAGCCCCTAGTCTTGCTTGTTTCCAAGTCTTTTTAGATAATTAATGTTTGTTGCTTGTGTGAAATTCGAATCCCCTTAGCCTTGACTTGTTGCAACCTTGTTTGTTTCCGACAACTCCTATCACTGTTTTTATTTTATTGCATAGCAGCCCTTTTTGTTTTTGTTGCAAACAGAAAACGATTTCCCACAAAACAAATTGGTAAGTGTTTACTTAGGCTTCCATTAGTGAATTCTTAGTGCCAATTCCTTGTTAGGTTTATTAAATCAAGGTTTTTATTTTTCCATTGCAATTTCACTTTTATTTACAACCAAAAAACCAAATTCTTCACTTGAAACCCAAAACTCAAAAACGACTCATAAACACAAGTTTGAATCAGACACGACAACTAGCCCCGAGAAAAATACGACCTGTGGCCCCTATATTACATTTTCATACTTTCGATTGTAAAAAGGGTTTCCAGCTTTCATTTATAAATTCTAAATTTGAGGCCCACATTCGTGACACATAGATTGGGCCTGTCAAATTTTTGGCGCCGTTGCCGGGGAACTGTTAGTTGATGTGTTTGATTTTTGCTTGTACACTTATTGCACATCATTCTTGATTTATTTTTGTGCTTATTGTTATATCTTTTGATTTGATTTTATCTGTTTTATCTTTTTATCCACTTTTACTGCGATTTGTTTGATTTTATGACCAGGTCTCTAGGTGCTGAATTAGAAGATTTCGATCCTGAGATTGAGAGGACCTTCAGAGTCAGGAGGAGTCAGGCCATTCTTTCTGAGACTACAGATATCCCTCCACTTCAGACTATCAGCACTCACTCAGGCATTGACATGGCAGACCACCAGAGAACCATGAAGGAGCTTGCAGCACCTGACGCTGCATTTCAGTACTCCAGCATAGCTTATCCAGAGCTGGGGGAAAGTTTTGAGTTAAGATCTGGACTTATTAATTTGTTGCCAAAATTTCAGGGTTTATCTGGGGAGGATCCAAACAGACACTTGCACGAATTTCATGTGGTGTGCTCTACTATGAAGCCTCAGGGCATTTCTGAAGAAGACATCAAGCTGAGAGCTTTCCCCTTCACATTGACAGGAGCAGCCAAAGACTGGTTTTATTATCTGCCTACAGGACATGTGTCTAGTTGGATCGCCATGAAGAAGGCATTTTGGAGAAGTATTTCCCAGCTTCCCGCACAGCTATAATCAGAAAAAGTATCTGTGGGATTCAGCAAGTGGTGGGCGAAACACTATATGATTACTGGGAAAGATTTAACAAGTTGTGTTCAAGTTGCCCCCAGCATCAAATCAGTGAGCAATTATTGATTCAATATTTTTATGAGGGACTGTTGCAGATGGATAGAGTCCTGATAGATGCTGCATCTGGAGGGGCCTTGTGAACAAACACCACATCAAGCTAGGGAGTTAATTCTAATATGGCTGAGAACTCACAACAATTTGGAAGCAGAGCCTTGACCACCAGAGGAGTGGGTGAAGTTCAGGTAGTTCCATCTGATAAGATGCTTGAGAGATTGGCAGAGATCACCTCACTGTTAAGAAATAGATTGAAAGTGGAAAGACTAAGTTCAACTCCTTCAATACCTCCACAGTCAAGTCAAATGATAAGTGTGTGTGACATTTGCTCTAGTCTAGAGCACACTTCAGACTCATGCCCTACCCTCCAACAGGATGAGACAGTAGCAGCACTAGTGAGAGGACAATTTCCAGCAAGAAACAATCCCTATTCCTCTACTTACAACCCCGGTTGGAGGAATCATCCTAACTTGAGGTATGGGAACACCTTCTATCAGCAAGACCCTCAAACTCAGTCCTCACAGCAGCAACAACCGAACTTCCAGCAGTCACAGCAAACTCAGATCAATCAGCAACAATTTCAGCCATCAAACCCAAGCGTTCAGCCTCCGTTTCAGCCTAATTCCCAACAGTTTCAGCAACAATTCCAGTCATTTGAACCTCAATTCCAGCAACCTTATCAAGGGCAGCAAGGCTTTCAACCATTCCCAGCTTTCCAAGCTCCAAATCAACAAAATTTGCAGCCATCATAGCCCATGAATCAGAATTTTCAGCCCTACAACCAAGAGTTTCAAGGTCAAAATTTTCAGCCCTCGCCACCTAATTTTCTAGCTCAAAATCAGAACTTTCAAGGCTACATTTCTCAGCAAAATTTCCCAGCATATCAGCCCTCTCATCAGCCATTTAATCAGCCCTATCAACAGCCCCATCAGTCCTCTTATCAGCCCCAAAATCCATGTTTTCAAGGATCACAGCAAGCTCAAAATTTTCAGCCTACTTCATCCTTTCAAGATCAATCAAGGAGCTTTGCTAACCAAGGAGGTTATGGGAATTCAAGTGGAGGAAATGTGCCCCAACAGAGGGTTGAGGATATGTTTCAACAAATGATGCAACAACAACAACATATTAAAAACCTTGAGAGGCAATTGGGTCAATTGGCTAGTGGGCTCAATCAAAACCAAGCTCAAGGATCTAGTCAACTCCCTTCCCAAACTGTTCCAAATCCTAAAGGAAATGTGAGTGCTATTTATTTAAGGAGTGGGAAGGTTACTTCATCTCCAAAGAATCCAAGAGCAGATTTTTCAGAAAACCGGACAGCAACTGCGATTCCAGCTCAGAACATGCATGAAACGACTTCAAATTCAGCTGATTCCACCCCTAGGCCGTTCCCAACCCTTTCCTCAAGCAACCCTCCAAATTTGGTGAAAAACGGAGAAGAAATCAGTGCCGAGACGCAAGGGACAGCCACTACATCGCATGGGATAGCAGGGCAGAATTCAGCATCTTTACCTCCTGCCAAAATTGATGATTTTAGGGTTCCTTTGCCTTTTCCACAAGGGAGAACTCCAACCAAAAGACATGTGGAGGAGGAGAAAGCAAAAGAGTATAATGAGTTGGTGAAACTTTTTAGTAAAGTTGAAATTAATGTACCCTTGTTGACGATGATTAAACAGGTTCCTAAGTACGCAAAATTTTTGAAAGATCTTTGTATTCATAAGAAGAAGCTTAAGGAAAATGAGTTAGTCAGCATGGGGAAGAATGTTTCATCACTTATCCATACCATCCCTCAGAAATGTAAAGACCCTGGCATGTTCACTGTATCTTGTGAGATAGGAAGCACCACGCTACATGATGCTATGCTTGATTTAGGAGCTTCTATTAATGTCATGCCCAGGACAGTCTTCCAGATGCTTGGCATTGGTCCTCTACAGCCCACGGGAGTGGTGATTCAGCTTGCAGACAGAAGCCAGACCCGCCCAGCAGGGGTTATTGAAGATGTATTGGTTAAAGTGAAAGAGCTGATTTTCCCTGCGGACTTCTACATTCTAGACATGGAGGGAGAATATCTTGCACGTAGATCTCCACTTATCCTTGGGAGGCCTTTTCTGAAGACTGCCAAAACGAAGATTGATGTTTATGCTGGCACACTCTCTATGGAGGTGGGAGACACAATAGTCTAGTTTAGCCTTTTTGATGCTATGAAGCATCCGAGGGAGGATCACTCCATCAGGAGCGTGGATATTCTTGATGAGCTGGAGCAGACAGAGTTAGAGGCTGAGGGATTTTTACCCGATTTTTCTGGAGGAGCTATGTATTCAGAGGAGGCTGAGAGGTTATCTACTGCTGAGACTGAGGATTTTTCAGAAGATTTTTCAGACATACTTCCAGCAGGAGAGGCTTTTCTAGGTATAGGGGATTGCACAGAGCCCCAGGGACCACCACCATTTCCACAAAGTGTAGGGGATTGCACAAAGCCCCAAGGATCACTTATTCCAGTTGAGTGCTTACTAGAACTTGAACCTGATATGGACCCTATACTTGACCAGGAGGGAGCTATAGACACATCTATCATTGTGGAACCTCCAGGTACTTTTCAGCGCAATCAGGTGAGTATTTCTTTTATCTTTTTGGAAACATCAAGAGAGGTACCACAAATTGATTTTATTGGCTGTGATAGAATTCTTGATATATCATGTGTGGAAAATAATTGTGAAAATTTCATTGAAGCATCCAAAATTGATTTCATTGCATCTTGGATAGGTATTCATTGTGAAAAAAATTGTGAGTTGCCTAAAATTGATTTTATTGGATGTGATGCACTTTTGGATATATTTTATGCAAAGACTGATATTATTTCATTTCTTTCTTACCCTGCACGCTTGAGAGGGGTATTACAGGATTTTGCAGGGCCCAGAAGACTTCTGGAGTGGGAGCTTCATCTGAACAGGCTAAAACCCCCTGGAGGGTGTTTCAAAAAGAACAAAGAGGTTGCTGTAAAGTCCAAGTGTGGGGGAGCGATGCACTGTAAACTTGAAGAAATGGAAGAAGCTCTTTCACACACCCAGACTCCTCCACTACCACGGTGGAGGTTATTTCTTGACAGACTCCGACCGCCAGAAATAAAAGGGAGTTTGATCTTTGTTGCCTTTTCTGTTATTGCATGTTTTCACTCTTAAAATGAGTTCTTGCTAATAAACACGTGAGTAGAGTAACATGACATGAATAAAATCATTGTAAATACCATGTCTTTTGTTTTAGCACTTTTTCTTGCATGATTAGAATAAATGTATCCCTCTAGGTTATCTTCATAGCATTTTAGAGTCTTTTAAAAATAAATTAAATTTGGTTGTCAAAACTTAGGGTTTGAGCTCATGGATGAATTCTTGGATGCTTGAGTACTACTTTCCTTTAAAATTCTTAATTGAGGACTTGAGATGATTATTTTTACCTAGTGAGATTAGCCTTATTTTGTGACACATACATGTTATTGTACTCTAGAACTTGCCTAAGTTCTTTCAAAACCATATTTCAATGATTGGATCACATCTATAGAGGCTAATCACTTTGTTTACCTTTTCATATCATTTTTGACAAAACTCATGTCCATTCCATTTTTCTTTACTTATTTCTTACTCTTACCTCCACTTTTCTTTGAACTTGTTGTTTGATATGTTCTAATGTTATTTTGCCCGAGACGGACAGAGATTCAGGTGTGGGGGAGTGACTAGCTTTTTGGAAAGAATTGGTATCAAGGAGGCACTTCAATTCGAAAAAAAAAAAAATTCATGTGCCAATTTAGTTGAGTGTGGTATCAAGATCAAGCAAGAAGAAGTAGTTAAGGAAGACAAAAATTGAAGCATCTAGATTCTTGTTCATCATTTGAAGATCCAATGAAAACAAATGGCATGCAACATAAAAATCTGCAAAGAATGAAGAAAGGGAATGACACATAAATGAAGAAAATTTGTGCCAAGTGAAGCCGGATTTAGTTGGGTTGTCTTGACAGGAATTAAATGGCAAGGTCCAACCATTAGAAAGTCTGAAGGGCAGCAAGGAACAAATCAGATTCAAGAAGAAAAAAAAAAATCTGTGCAATAACAAGAAAAAAAAAGCTTGTGCCAAGATGAAGAAAGAAAACAAAAATCTGCTATTTTGGATGGTAAATTGACATGGATCAAAACTTGGAAGTTGGAATTGAGGAAGCTAAGTTCAGCAGCAAATCTGATAGAGTTTGAATTGAAGATTACTAAACCTGATCCCAAACAGGAAGTTTGTGCTAAATCTGATCCAAAACAGATTTGGATCAGTTGAGAGTTGGATTGCAAGAAAAACAGCCTGATCTGAGCTAGAACTGAATTAGAGGATGCAAGGATGAATAACCTAACAATTCTAGAGTTTGAAATGGAGATCTTGAGCTGGAGTTGCAGCTATGAGAAGAAGAAAAAAAAAATCTGCACTGCAGTTTTGCCGAGTGCTGAATTTGAGAGCTGAAATGATACAAGCTGGACTGTTTTGAATTGAAACTAATGCAAGGTTGCTGCCAAATGCTAGCACCTGAAATGCAGCTGTACAATCTGAAGACAAGCTGAGAATGCAGTGGAAAAAGAACAGAAATCAGATTAGATTATTTCCATGTAAGCAGTTTGGTATCAATTGGAAGTGAATTTGATTTTTCAAGGATTGTGAATTACGAATTGAAGTGGATGAATGTATCATAGATTGAAGCACATCACAGCCTATCAGAACAAGAAAGGAATTTGGGTGCTAGGATTTTCGAAGTTGAGAAAATGCATCAAAAGGGAAGGGCTGAATTCAATGTGATGATTTGATTTTTGAGTGGAACATTTAAGGCTACCACTGTCAATTGTTACAAACACTTTTGCTATTTGATGTCTAGGGTTCTCTGATACAAAGCTGATCCGAAATGCTCCATTAGAAGGTTTGAGAGCAAAGAAAAAAAAAGAGAAAAACAGAAGACAGTTTGAAAAAACAGAAAAAAAAAAAACAAGGAAACCAAGTGGCACACCTTTGAAACTTTGGCACCATGAAATCAAGTGAAGTTTCTCACATCCAAATCAAATTCTTTGCTCCATTACATTCTGAATCCACTAGAGAGAAAGAAAAAGAAAAAGATTTGATGAAAGAAGAAGAGAAAAGAGCAAATGGCACACAAAAGGAAAACTTGGCACATTGAAACCAAGGAAGGGATTTTCATCCAAATCAAAGGAATTTATTCAAGTTTCACTCCACCATACTTTTGATATCATTAGAGGACTGTCAAGAGGGGCAAAGCACATTGGAAACATTTTTGAGCAACCAAGTCTTCCACTCCATCAATTTTTCCATTTTCTTGATTTTTATTCCATTTCTTACCATTTTTCATGTTTTCATTTGTTTTTGTAGATGTTGATCCTATTCATGATTAATGGTAGAGATTAGATAATAAGCAAGCCTATGGTAGTGCAAGAAGCATGTGTGTAAGAGTGAGCTCCACTTCCATCACCAAATTAGAACTTAAGAGAGAGCCACCAAAACTTCCCTTGAAAGGCTAGTGATTTAAATTCATCTCAATGACTCATGATGGATGAAAAGACTAAGTTGTTGATTTAAGGACAAGATAGTAATCCATAGAGCTTAGATTTATGAGAATTGACAACCCTAGGTAATTTCTTTTCATTTGTTTCTAATTATGCTTAAGAGAGCCTAAGGGATACTTATTTAGTAGTTTCGCGAGACGCTCAAGGTTAAGTGTGGGGGAGTTGATAAGTACCATTTTTGTGATTATTTTAGATGTTAAAATCCATGTTTGACCTATGTTTTTATTGCTTAATTATGATTTTTACCCTAGGTTTTGGAACTTTATCTTATTTTGGACTTAATTGCAAAATTACACAATTTTTGGATTATTTGGCCACTAATTTTCTGATATATTTTTGTAGGCATTAAAGGATCCTGGACCTAGGGCATACTGGGTCAAACCTGAGTCGGATGTGAACCGGATCGAATTATCAAGCCTACGATTAATCCGGGCCGTCCGATTCAAAAGCGGCTAGATCTGAGCCATCCGGGACGATCTGAAGCAATCCGAGCTAGGGTTAGGGTTGATCAAGCTCTATGATAAAGATCTGAAGGTTTCATCCCAATCAGAGCTAGATCAACCGTTGGATCAAGCAAGGAGGGCTCTAGAGCGTCCATTCACAGATTGAGTTGATCTGGACCATCCGTTGCATATCTGCAGGATCCGAGCTACCACAAGGCAGATCCTGACCCCAGATCATCATCATAAAAGTTTGGCTCCAATCAGAGCAAGATCAGCCGTTGGATTTCATCCGATCAATCACAGTCGTCCATTGCTAATGTATTTAATCAAAAATTCCCAGGCTTTCTCCTTCGTCGCGTCTTCGCCGCAAAGCTCGAGTTCTTCGTTTCTTCTCGTTTTCTTCAGCAAATTCTTCATCTGAAGGCGTGACCACCTCAATTCGATGCTTATTCTTGAGTGACAGTAAGGATTTGGATTGGGGATTAGCTTAGTTTCGGTTTTAGCTGTAATTTCAGTTTTGCACAGCAATTCTGTTCTGAAATTTCTGGGTTATTAACTTAGTTTCGATTTTGAATTGTCTTGCTGTAATTGAACCTCAGTTCTTCTAGTTAAGTAGTTTATGAACTTGTTTAGTGGATAATTGCTTTTAATTTCAATTTCCTTCTCGTTTTTAGCTTGCGTATCAAGTTCCTGTTTTCTGCAACTGCGTATCAGCAGTTTCTGAATTTTCAGATCGGTTAAGTAGATTTGAGAGGTGTTTCTGCTGAATTTGATTTAATTCTTCAGTCTAATTAGTTAAGGTACTTGTTAGTGAGTAGTTACACTTCATTTCAGTTTGTTTCAAGCTTACTTTCTGCAATTCGAATCCTTGGTTGCGTGCCAAGATTTTGGTTGCGTGCCATTTCATTCCTGCAATTTACATTTCAGTTACGAAATTTTCATGTTTATTTCAGTTTTAGTGAGATAATTTAGTTGGTTTAAGCCTGTCAAGACTTTAAGTTCAATCCTGAATTCTGTTTAGTTGTGATAATTCGAAATTCCAAGTTGTTTCCACTTTATGATTGAGCATCAAATCTGCCCTGTTTTTCAGTTTGTAGTTTGTGTCTGAAATTGCATTTCTTCCATTCTGATTAGGAAATCTGAGTTGTAGCTTTTCCAGCACATTGTTTCTAAAGTTTGAGTTGACTTGTTTGCCTCAGTTGTGTGTGCTTTACATCAGCTTATGGTGTTTCAATTGGTATGATTTTTAGCACATAGACTTCCTTGTTTGCGTGCCAAATTAAATGAATCCCTGCATTTTGTATCAAAAGGCTGCTGTTGCATTGCTTGGTATCAAATAGCTACGAGTTCTAGTGTGTTTTATAGCTTGAAATAACTTAGCATTGTCTTTGTGTCAATTCGGAACAGCCTCTAGTCTTGCTTGTTTCCAAGTCTTTTTAGATAATTAATGTTTGTTGCTTGTGTGAAATTCGAATCCCCTTAGCCTTGACTTGTTGCAACCTTGTTTGTTTCCGACAACTCCTATCACTGTTTTTATTTTATTGCATAGCAGCCCTTTTTGTTTTTATTGCAAACAGAAAACGATTTCCCACAAAACAAGTTGGTAAGTGTTTACTTAGGCTTCCATTAGTGAATTCTTAGTGCCAATTCCTTGTTAGGTTTATTAAATCAAGGTTTTTATTTTTCCATTGCAATTTCACTTTTATTTACAACCAAAAAACCAAATTCTTCACTTGAAACCCAAAACTCAAAAACGACTCATAAACACAAGTTTGAATCAGACACGACAACTAGCCCCGAGAAAAATACGACCTGTGGCCCCTATATTACATTTTCATACTTTCGATTGTAAAAAGGGTTTCCAGCTTTCATTTATAAATTCTAAATTTGAGGCCCACATTCGTGACACATAGTTTGGGCTCGTCAGCTACCGATCCAAGACCCAAACTAGTTAGGCCAAAATCTTTCAAGGAGTAACTTGAAGATGGATTTTCAATAAAAGGCTTTGTCAAGGAAAGGGTTGATGATCCAATAAGGCTACGGCCAAAGAAGGCCTAGTGCCTCGCCAAGACCTGGAAGCCGATTATTGAAAACCAAATTCACTTTACTATAGTCAGATTTGAATCTAACACAGATTTCAATTAATTTTAGATTCAACCATTTTTTTTAAATAAACTTAAAACATAATTAATTGGTTTTTCAAAATTAATTTAACTTTTCAAAACTAATCATGTTTTTTTAAATAAAATCTTTACTTCTATTTAAACCTGTCTCACAAAAACCCATAAGTTAACGTGATTGATAACTATATACCGGGTGAGATAGTTAGGACTTAACTTAACTCAAAATCTGGTTTCTGTAATGTGGTCAAATAAAAACATTCATTTTAGAGTTGAATTGACTTGATTGTTGGTTGGTCATTAGAGTCAAACCAGGTTAAAATAGTCAAACCTGGTCAAACAGTCAATGGTCAAACAACGGTCAACGTGGGCGCCCGTGACCCCTCGGGCGCCCCCTCACTTTCTCTTCGACCAAGACAGCAAAAGTTGTCAACATTCCCAGCTAACCTGGGCGCTTGTAACCTATCGGGCGCCTAGGCCTTTAAGTCAATTCGCGGCAGCAAAAGATGTCACGCATGGCAGCTGACTCCAGGTGCCCGGGTCCTCACGGGCGCCCCCAAGGACAATGTCAAAACCGAAAAAGCTGCTTTTGGCAGCTTACTCCCGAACCAGGCACCCGATTCCTCCCGGGCGCCCGACCAACCACTATATAAAGTCACCGAACCCCCCTTCATTTGTCACCCCAAAACAAATTCTCATCTCTAACTCTTCTCCTCCCAAGGTTCCCGTAAGTAATTCTCACGCCCTCAAAAGTCCAACTTCGACCATGGCTCCTCGGTATCATTTTTTTCGCATTTAAAATTAATCTCTTTATTATTTCGCTCCTTAAATGCATGTTTCTTATTATGTTAGAAAACGCCATACTATTCAGCCCAACCCCGGGACCGAGCCTAGCCCTGACCCTAGGTTTCCGACCATAGAACTATTCAATAAGTTCGCTAGGACGACCTATAAACCTATCAAGACAAGCTTCTTAAATAGGCAGTTTTTCACTCAATCTTGTCCAGTAGCTATGGATGTCATTAATTTCTATCAACTTGATCGACTTGTTTTCTGCACTCATCCTGTGAATACGACCCTATGTGCAGAATTTGACAACAACCTAGTAAGACAAGATGACCTTAGTTATATCACCATAGTACAAGGAATGCCCTTGACTATCACGCCCTTATTGTTTAACAGATTCCTTGGGCTGCGATCTTCCCAGTTCACTTTCTGCTATTACCCTCCTAGAGATCCTCCCTTTGCTCCTCCCTACTCCCATATTGATCTGGACACCCTTTATTCATATTTCTATAGAAATGCCCAAGACCCTTTGGTTAGTTGGTTTCAATCAGTAGATCTCCAGGTCCAGGACTACGCTCTTTATAGAGTTCTAGTCCGTTGTATTTTTCCCTTGACCACTAGGGATGTCGCGACCATGCGACCATTCCATACCTTCTTGTTATACGCTTTGATCCATCACTTAGACATAGACATTGGACTTCACATATTCCACACCATTCTGCATGCATCCAGTGTTACTACTCAGGGTCGGGTACGCACCCCTTACTGCCACATCATCACTTCTCTTCTTCACCATCACGGTCGCGATGGAGAGATGACCACGATAACTGAATTTGACGAAATTGGGTATAGAAATTTTTCCCTAGCGGGCATAGAGGTCTCGGTTACCGGGGGTTTATCATGGAGACGTCAAAGAGCCGGAGCCCAGATCGATTCCGATGAGGAGGTAGAAGTCGACGTCCCAGATCTCGCTGCCGAGATTCGAGAGCAGATAGACGAGCCCCCACCGCCGATGATCGACGAGAGAGTGACACTACTTCAGACAGAGATTCATAGCCTCCGAGAGGAAGAGGAAGCCCACTACATTGAGATAGTCGACGCGATTCGGGCAGAGCACGATGTAAACCGAGCCTACCATAACGAGCACATGGAAGCTATTCTAGCTGACCGCCAGGCGAGAGATGCACACCACACTGAGTACATGGATGCTCTCCGAGCCGAACATGAGGCAAATCAGGCCCGACATGACGAGATGATGTCTTGGTTCCAAAATTGGCAGCCCGGTCCATTCTTCCCTCCGGGCCTCTCCTCTTAAACTCCAGATGACTTCAGCTGCTTTATTGTACTATCGATTGATGTTTGACTCGTGTTTGACTGTGCTGGTCCTCGCTTTGACCAGTTGACTTCTATGCCCTTATCATATCTAGTTACTAAAGTTAGGGTTATGCTTGGTAGAATAGGACTGCTCTAATCATATTCTTTTTTAAAAAACTGATTTATTTTCTGTAAATTCATTTTCTTTATTTATTTATTCAAAATGATTTTCCCGACTTAGTTATTCTTCAAAACTTACCCCTTCAAAACTAGGGCTTTTTCGCAAATGGAATTAGCCTAGGCTCTAACCCTAGAACTGCATGCACCTATAGATCTAGAAGCCAGCATCTCACAAGCACTATAGGGTACTTTTGATTGATAACCTAGAATGGGTTGAGATGCTTAGGTCTATGCCTTGATTCAAGATGCTTTAAGTCAGTGCATTTACAGTAATTGGGGCAATAAATACTAATTAAATAGTAATCAGGTTAAGTGTCAAGCTTAGAAAAATCTAACTTGATCAGAACACTTAACTTGACTAACCCTAGCAAAAGCAACTGTTTATAACAGTTAGTAAGTAGCTAATTGGGTTAGACAAGACCCGAAAGAGAAAATATGAATTGATTTGGTCCAGCTTATACTTAGAATTGGTTCAGTACAGCACCTTACTATTACTCAGTTTTAATGCTATATTTCTCTATTTTTTTTGATATATGGCAAAGGGGGAGAGATTGGGAAGGAAAGAAAAGAAGGTTTTAAAAATTTAATTTTTTTCATATTAAACTTTGTTTTCAAAACTTTTATCTACTTTATCAAAAAGTAAAGTAATTTAAAACTGCTGAAAAATTTTCTAAGTGTTATTCAAAGTTTTGCTTGAAGAATTTTTCTAAGTATTAACACTGCTTGAAAATTGTCTAAGTGTTAAAACTTCAAAATCAGTTTAGAAAATCTTTTAAAGTAAGTGTTTTGGAAATTATGTTAAGTAATTGCTCTTGAAATGATTTTAAGTACTTGCTTTCAAAAAATTATTCTAAGTACTTACTCTAAATCTTTGGTGGAAAATTTTCTAAGTGTAAATTTCAAAATTCTGCTGAAAATTTTCCAAGTGCCCAACTCAAAATATTTTTTTGGGAAAATGTTTCTTCTAAAACTTTCTTTCTTGAAA